>LLCB01000309.1:0-68665 GCA_001414345.1 Hymenoscyphus infarciens | reverse complement strand
AAATAAATCGATTACCTAGTATTATTACTAGTAAGGTAATTAATAAATAAATCGATTACCTAGTAGTATTATTACTAGCTAAGGTAATCGATAAATAAATCGATTACCTAGTAGTATTACTAGTAAGGTAATAGATAAATAAATCGATTACTTAGTATTATTATTTCTAGTAAGATAATTAATAAATTAATCGATTACCTAGTATTATTATTTCTAGTAAGGTAATCGATAAATTAATCGATTACCTAGTAGTATTATTTCTAGCTAGGTAATAGATAAATAAATTAATTACCTAGTATTATTATCTAGTATTATTACTACTAAGGTAATTAATAAATTAATCGATTATCTAGTATTATTACTAGTAGTATTATTTCTAGTAAAGTAATCGATAAATAAATCGATTACCTAGTATTATTATTTCTAGTAAGGTAATCGATAAATTAATCAATTACCTAGTATTATTATTTCTATTAAAGTAATTGATAAATAAATCGATTATCTAGTATTATTATTTCTAGTAAGGTAATTAATAAATAAATCGATTACTATTATTATTATTACTAGTAAGATAATCGATAAATAAATCGATTACCTAGTAGTATTATTTCTAGTAAAGTAATCGATAAATAAATCGATTACCTAGTAGTATTACTATTAAGGTAATAGATAAATAAATCGATTACCTAGTATTATTACTAGTAGAGTAATCGATAAATAAATCGATTACCTAGTATTATTATTACTACCTAGGTAATTGATAAATAAATCGATTACCTAGTAGTATTATTTCTAATAAGATAATCGATAAATAAATCGATTACCTAGTATTATTATTTCTATTAAGATAATCGATAAATAAATCGATTACCTAGTATTATTATTTCTAGTAAGGTAATTGATAAATAAATCGATTACCTAGTAGTATTATTTCTAGTAAGGTAATCGATAAATAAATCGATTACCTAGTAGTATTACTATTAAGGTAATAGATAAATAAATCGATTACCTAGTATTATTACTAGTAGAGTAATCGATAAATAAATCGATTACCTAGTATTATTATTACTACCTAGGTAATTGATAAATAAATCGATTACCTAGTATTATTACTAGTACTATAATCGATATTATCTAGTATTATTACTATAAAGGTAATTAATAAATAAATCAATTACCTAGTATTATTATTACTAGCTAGGTAATAGATAAATTAATCGATTACCTAGTAGTATTACTAGTAAGGTAATAGATAAATAAATCGATTATCTAGTATTATTATTTCTAGTAAGATAATTAATAAATTAATCGATTACCTAGTAGTATTATTTCTAGTAAGGTAATCGATAAATTAATCGATTATCTAGTATTATTATTACTAGTAAGGTAATTGATAAATAAATCGATTACCTAGTATTATTATTACTAGTAAGGTAATCGATAAATAAATTAATTATCTAGTATTATTATTTCTAGTAAGGTAATTAATAAATAAATTAATTACTTAGTATTATTATTTCTAGTAAGGTAATTAATAAATTAATTAATTACCTAGTAGTATTATTTCTAGTAAGGTAATTGATAAATAAATCGATTATCTAGTATTATTATTTCTAGTAAGATAATCGATAAATAAATAGATTACCTACTAGTATTATTTCTAGCTAGGTAATAGATAAATAAATCGATTACCTAGTATTATTATCTAGTATTATTACTACTAAAGTAATTGATAAATTAATTAATTATCTAGTATTATTACTAGTAGTATTATTTCTAGTAAAGTAATCGATAAATAAATCGATTACCTAGTATTATTATTTCTAGTAAGGTAATTAATAAATTAATCGATTACCTAGTAGTATTATTTCTAGTAAGATAATCGATAAATTAATCAATTACCTAGTATTATTATTACTAGTAAAGTAATTAATAAATAAATCGATTATCTAGTATTATTATTTCTAGTAAGGTAATTGATAAATTAATCGATTACTTAGTATTATTATTACTAGTAAGGTAATCGATAAATAAATCGATTATCTAGTATTATTATTTCTAGTAAGGTAATTAATAAATTAATCGATTACCTTATATTATTATTTCTAGTAAAGTAATTAATAAATAAATCGATTACCTAGTATTATTACTAGTAGTATTATTTCTAGTAAAGTAATTAATAAATAAATCGATTATCTAGTATTATTATTTCTAGTAAGGTAATTAATAAATAAATCGATTACCTAGTATTATTATTTCTAGTTAGATAATTAATAAATTAATTAATTACTTAGTAGTATTATTTCTAGTAAGATAATTAATAAATTAATCGATTACTTAGTATTATTATTACTAGTAAGGTAATCGATAAATAAATCGATTACCTAGTATTATTATTTCTAGTAAAGTAATTAATAAATTAATCGATTACCTAGTATTATTATTTCTAGTAAAGTAATTAATAAATTAATCAATTACCTAGTAGTATTATTTCTAGCTAGGTAATAGATAAATAAATCGATTATCTAGTATTATTATCTAGTATTATTACTACTAAGGTAATCGATAAATTAATCGATTACTTAGTATTATTACTAGTAGTATTATTTCTAGTAAAGTAATTAATAAATAAATCGATTACCTACTAGTATTATTTCTAGTAAAGTAATCGATAAATTAATTAATTACCTAGTATTATTATTTCTAGTAAGGTAATTGATAAATAAATCGATTATCTAGTATTATTACTAGTAGTATTATTTCTAGTAAGATAATTAATAAATTAATCGATTACTTAGTATTATTTTTACTAGTATAATTAATAAATTAATTGATTACCTAGTAGTATTATTTCTAGTAAAGTAATTAATAAATTAATCGATTACCTTATATTATTATTTCTAGTAAGATAATTAATAAATTAATTAATTACCTAGTATTATTATTTCTAGTAAGATAATCGATAAATAAATCGATTACCTAGTATTATTACTAGTAGTATTATTTCTAGTAAGGTAATCGATAAATTAATCGATTACCTAGTATTATTTTTACTAGTGTAATTGATAAATTAATCGATTATCTAGTATTATTACTAGTAGTATTATTTCTAGTAAAGTAATCAATAAATAAATCAATTACTTACTAGTATTATTCCTAGTAAGGTAATCGATAAATAAATCGATTACCTAGTATTATTATTTCTAGTAAAGTAATTAATAAATAAATTAATTACTTATTAGTATTATTTCTAGTAAGATAATCGATAAATAAATCGATTATCTAGTATTATTATTTCTAGTAAGGTAATTAATAAATTAATCGATTACTTAGTAGTATTATTTCTAGTAAGATAATTAATAAATTAATTAATTATCTAGTATTATTATTTCTAGTAAAGTAATTAATAAATTAATTAATTACCTAGTAGTATTATTTCTAGTAAGGTAATTAATAAATTAATCGATTACCTAGTATTATTATTTCTAATAAAGTAATTAATAAATAAATCGATTACTTAGTAGTATTATTTCTAGTAAAGTAATTAATAAATAAATCAATTACTTAGTATTATTATTTCTAGTAAGGTAATTAATAAATAAATTAATTACCTAGTATTATTATTTCTAGTAAAGTAATTAATAAATAAATCGATTACTTAATAGTATTATTTCTAGTAAAGTAATCGATAAATTAATTAATTACTTAGTATTATTTTTACTAGTATAATTAATAAATTAATTGATTATCTAGTAGTATTATTTCTAGTAAGATAATTAATAAATTAATTAATTATCTAGTATTATTATTTCTAGTAAAGTAATTAATAAATTAATTAATTACCTTATATTATTATTTCTAGTAAGATAATCGATAAATAAATCAATTACCTAGTATTATTATTTCTAGTAAGATAATCGATAAATTAATTATTTACTTAGTAGTATTATTTCTAGTAAAGTAATTAATAAATTAATTAATTACCTAGTATTATTATTACTAGTAAGATAATCAATAAATAAATCGATTACCTAGTATTATTATTTCTAGTAAAGTAATTAATAAATTAATCGATTATCTAGTATTATTATTTCTAGTAAGGTAATTAATAAATTAATTAATTACCTAGTAGTATTATTTCTAGCTAAGTAATAGATAAATAAATTGATTACCTAGTATTATTATCTAGTATTATTACTACTAAGGTAATTAATAAATTAATCGATTACCTAGTATTATTACTAGTAATATTATTTCTAGTAAAGTAATTAATAAATAAATCGATTATCTACTAGTATTATTTCTAGTAAGGTAATTAATAAATTAATCGATTATCTAGTATTATTATTTCTAGTAAAGTAATCGATAAATAAATTAATTACCTAGTATTATTATTTCTAGTAAAGTAATTAATAAATAAATCGATTACTTAGTAGTATTATTCCTAGTAAGGTAATTAATAAATTAATTAATTACCTAGTAGTATTATTCTTAGTAAGGTAATTAATAAATTAATTAATTACCTAGTATTATTATTTCTAGTAAAGTAATTAATAAATAAATCGATTACCTAGTATTATTATTTCTAGTAAAGTAATTGATAAATAAATTGATTACTTAGTATTATTATCTAGTATTATTACTACTAAGGTAATTAATAAATTAATTAATTATCTAGTATTATTACTAGTAGTATTATTTCTAGTAAAGTAATTAATAAATAAATTAATTACCTAGTATTATTATTTCTAGTAAGGTAATTAATAAATTAATTAATTACCTAGTAGTATTATTTCTAGTAAAGTAATTGATAAATTAATTAATTACCTAGTATTATTATTACTAGTAAAGTAATTAATAAATAAATCGATTATTTAGTATTATTATTTCTAGTAAGGTAATTGATAAATTAATTGATTACTTAGTATTATTATTACTAGTAAGGTAATTAATAAATAAATTAATTATTTAGTATTATTATTTCTAGTAAGATAATTAATAAATTAATTAATTACTTTATATTATTATTTCTAGTAAAGTAATTGATAAATAAATCGATTACTTAGTATTATTACTAGTAGTATTATTTTTAGTAAAGTAATTAATAAATAAATCGATTACTTAGTATTATTATTTCTAGTAAAGTAATCAATAAATTAATCGATTATCTAGTATTATTATTTCTAGTAAAGTAATCGATAAATAAATCGATTACCTAGTAGTATTATTTCTAGTAAGGTAATTAATAAATAAATTAATTACCTAGTATTATTATTTCTAGTAAGGTAATTAATAAATAAATCGATTATCTAGTATTATTATTTCTAGTAAGATAATCGATAAATAAATCGATTACTTAGTAGTATTATTTCTAGTAAGGTAATCGATAAATTAATTAATTACCTAGTATTATTTTTACTAGCATAATCAATAAATTAATCGATTACTTAGTAGTATTATTTCTAGTAAGATAATCGATAAATTAATCGATTACCTAGTATTATTATTTCTAATAAGATAATTAATAAATTAATTAATTACCTTATATTATTATTTCTAGTAAGGTAATCGATAAATAAATCGATTACTTAGTATTATTATTTCTAGTAAGGTAATTAATAAATTAATTATTTACCTAGTAGTATTATTTCTAATAAGATAATCGATAAATTAATCGATTACTTAATATTATTATTACTAGTAAGATAATTAATAAATAAATCGATTACTTAGTATTATTATTTCTAGTAAGGTAATTAATAAATTAATTAATTACCTAGTATTATTATTTCTAATAAAGTAATTAATAAATTAATTAATTACTTAATATTATTATTTCTAGTAAGATAATCGATAAATAAATTAATTACCTAGTATTATTATTTCTAGTTAGATAATTAATAAATTAATTAATTACCTAGTAGTATTATTTCTAGTAAAGTAATCAATAAATTAATCGATTACCTAGTATTATTATTACTAGTAAGGTAATCAATAAATAAATCAATTATCTAGTATTATTATTTCTAGTAAAGTAATTAATAAATTAATTAATTACCTAGTATTATTATTTCTAGTAAAGTAATTAATAAATTAATTAATTACCTAGTAGTATTATTTCTAGTAAGGTAATTGATAAATAAATCGATTATCTAGTATTATTATTTCTAGTAAGATAATTAATAAATAAATAGATTATCTACTAGTATTATTTCTAGCTAGGTAATAGATAAATAAATCGATTACTTAGTATTATTATCTAGTATTATTACTACTAAAGTAATTAATAAATTAATTAATTATCTAGTATTATTACTAGTAGTATTATTTCTAGTAAAGTAATCGATAAATAAATCGATTATCTAGTATTATTATTTCTAGTAAGGTAATTAATAAATTAATCGATTACTTAGTAGTATTATTTCTAGTAAAGTAATTAATAAATTAATCGATTATCTAGTATTATTATTACTAGTAAGATAATCGATAAATAAATCGATTATCTAGTATTATTATTTCTAGTAAGGTAATTAATAAATTAATCGATTACCTAGTATTATTATTACTAGTAAGGTAATTAATAAATAAATCGATTATCTAGTATTATTATTTCTAGTAAGGTAATTGATAAATTAATCGATTACCTTATATTATTATTTCTAGTAAGATAATCGATAAATAAATCGATTACCTAGTATTATTACTAGTAGTATTATTTCTAGTAAAGTAATTAATAAATAAATCAATTACCTAGTATTATTATTTCTAGTAAGGTAATTAATAAATAAATCAATTACCTAGTATTATTATTTCTAGTTAAGTAATTAATAAATTAATCAATTACTTAGTAGTATTATTTCTAGTAAAGTAATTAATAAATTAATCGATTATCTAGTATTATTATTACTAGTAAGGTAATTAATAAATAAATCAATTACCTAGTATTATTATTTCTAATAAAGTAATTAATAAATTAATCGATTATCTAGTATTATTATTTCTAATAAAGTAATTAATAAATTAATTAATTACCTAGTAGTATTATTTCTAGCTAGATAATAGATAAATAAATCAATTACCTAGTATTATTATCTAGTATTATTACTACTAAAGTAATTAATAAATTAATCAATTACCTAGTATTATTACTAGTAGTATTATTTCTAGTAAAGTAATTAATAAATAAATCAATTACCTACTAGTATTATTTCTAATAAGATAATCGATAAATTAATTAATTACCTAGTATTATTATTTCTAGTAAAGTAATCGATAAATAAATCGATTACCTAGTATTATTACTAGTAGTATTATTTCTAGTAAGATAATCGATAAATTAATTAATTACCTAGTATTATTTTTACTAGTATAATTAATAAATTAATTAATTACCTAGTAGTATTATTTCTAATAAGGTAATCGATAAATTAATCGATTACCTTGTATTATTATTTCTAGTAAAGTAATTAATAAATTAATTAATTACCTAGTATTATTATTTCTAGTAAAGTAATTAATAAATAAATCGATTACTTAGTATTATTACTAGTAGTATTATTTCTAGTAAGGTAATCGATAAATTAATCGATTACCTAGTATTATTTTTACTAGCGTAATTGATAAATTAATCAATTACCTAGTATTATTACTAGTAGTATTATTTCTAGTAAAGTAATCGATAAATAAATCGATTACTTACTAGTATTATTCCTAGTAAAGTAATCGATAAATAAATCGATTACTTAATATTATTATTTCTAGTAAAGTAATTAATAAATAAATCGATTATCTATTAGTATTATTCTTAGTAAGATAATTAATAAATAAATCAATTACCTAGTATTATTATTTCTAGTAAAGTAATTAATAAATTAATTAATTACTTAGTAGTATTATTTCTAATAAGGTAATTAATAAATTAATTAATTACCTAGTATTATTATTTCTAGTAAGGTAATTAATAAATTAATCGATTACCTAGTAGTATTATTTCTAGTAAGGTAATTAATAAATTAATTAATTACCTAGTATTATTATTTCTAGTAAAGTAATTAATAAATAAATCGATTACTTAGTAGTATTATTTCTAGTAAGATAATTAATAAATAAATCGATTATCTAGTATTATTATTTCTAATAAAGTAATTAATAAATAAATCGATTATCTAGTATTATTATTTCTAGTAAGATAATCAATAAATAAATCAATTACCTAGTAGTATTATTTCTAGTAAGGTAATTAATAAATTAATCGATTACCTAGTATTATTTTTACTAATATAATCGATAAATTAATCGATTACTTAGTAGTATTATTTCTAGTAAGATAATTAATAAATTAATCAATTACCTAGTATTATTATTTCTAGTAAAGTAATTAATAAATTAATCGATTACCTTATATTATTATTTCTAGTAAAGTAATTAATAAATAAATTAATTACCTAGTATTATTATTTCTAGTAAGATAATTAATAAATTAATCATTTACTTAATAGTATTATTTCTAGTAAGATAATCGATAAATTAATTAATTACCTAGTATTATTATTACTAGTAAGGTAATCGATAAATAAATCGATTATCTAGTATTATTATTTCTAGTAAAGTAATTAATAAATTAATTAATTACCTAGTATTATTATTTCTAGTAAGGTAATTAATAAATTAATCGATTACTTAGTAGTATTATTTCTAGCTAGATAATAGATAAATAAATCGATTACCTAGTATTATTATCTAGTATTATTACTACTAAGGTAATTAATAAATTAATTAATTACCTAGTATTATTACTAGTAGTATTATTTCTAGTAAGGTAATTGATAAATAAATCAATTACTTACTAGTATTATTTCTAGTAAAGTAATTAATAAATTAATTGATTATCTAGTATTATTATTTTTAGTAAGATAATTAATAAATAAATTAATTACCTAGTATTATTATTTCTAATAAGATAATTAATAAATAAATCGATTACCTAGTAGTATTATTCCTAGTAAGGTAATCGATAAATTAATCAATTACTTAGTAGTATTATTCCTAGTAAAGTAATTAATAAATTAATTAATTACCTAGTATTATTATTTCTAGTAAGGTAATTAATAAATAAATTAATTACCTAGTATTATTATTTCTAGTAAGATAATCAATAAATAAATCGATTACCTAGTATTATTATCTAGTATTATTACTACTAAGATAATTAATAAATTAATTAATTATCTAGTATTATTACTAGTAGTATTATTTCTAATAAAGTAATCGATAAATAAATCGATTACCTAGTATTATTATTTCTAGTAAAGTAATTAATAAATTAATTAATTACCTAGTAGTATTATTTCTAGTAAGGTAATCGATAAATTAATCGATTACCTAGTATTATTATTACTAGTAAGATAATCGATAAATAAATCAATTATCTAGTATTATTATTTCTAATAAGGTAATTAATAAATTAATTAATTACCTAGTATTATTATTACTAGTAAAGTAATCAATAAATAAATTAATTATCTAATATTATTATTTCTAGTAAGATAATCGATAAATTAATCGATTATCTTATATTATTATTTCTAGTAAAGTAATTAATAAATAAATCAATTACCTAGTATTATTACTAGTAGTATTATTTCTAGTAAAGTAATTAATAAATAAATCAATTACCTAGTATTATTATTTCTAGTAAAGTAATTAATAAATTAATCAATTACCTAGTATTATTATTTCTAGTAAAGTAATTAATAAATAAATCAATTACCTAGTAGTATTATTTCTAGTAAAGTAATTAATAAATAAATCGATTACCTAGTATTATTATTTCTAGTAAAGTAATTAATAAATAAATTAATTACCTAGTATTATTATTTCTAGTAAAGTAATTAATAAATAAATCGATTACTTAGTAGTATTATTTCTAGTAAAGTAATCGATAAATTAATCGATTACCTAGTATTATTTTTACTAGCGTAATTAATAAATTAATCGATTACCTAGTAGTATTATTTCTAATAAAGTAATTAATAAATTAATTAATTACCTAGTATTATTATTTCTAATAAGATAATTAATAAATTAATTAATTACCTTATATTATTATTTCTAGTAAGATAATCGATAAATAAATCGATTACCTAGTATTATTATTTCTAGTAAGATAATTAATAAATTAATTATTTACCTAGTAGTATTATTTCTAGTAAGATAATTAATAAATTAATTAATTACCTAGTATTATTATTACTAGTAAGGTAATTAATAAATAAATTAATTACTTAGTATTATTATTTCTAGTAAAGTAATTAATAAATTAATCGATTACCTAGTATTATTATTTCTAGTAAAGTAATTAATAAATTAATTAATTACCTAGTAGTATTATTTCTAGCTAGATAATAGATAAATAAATCGATTACTTAGTATTATTATCTAGTATTATTACTACTAAGGTAATTAATAAATTAATCGATTACTTAGTATTATTACTAGTAGTATTATTTCTAGTAAGGTAATTAATAAATAAATTAATTACCTACTAGTATTATTTCTAGTAAAGTAATTAATAAATTAATCAATTACTTAGTATTATTATTTCTAGTAAAGTAATCAATAAATAAATCAATTACCTAGTATTATTATTTCTAGTAAAGTAATTAATAAATAAATCGATTACCTAGTAGTATTATTTCTAGTAAGGTAATTAATAAATTAATTAATTACCTAGTAGTATTATTCTTAGTAAGGTAATTAATAAATTAATCGATTATCTAGTATTATTATTTCTAGTAAGATAATTAATAAATAAATTAATTACTTAGTATTATTATTTCTAGTAAAGTAATTAATAAATAAATCGATTACTTAGTATTATTATTTCTAGTAAGGTAATTAATAAATAAATCGATTACCTAGTATTATTATTACTAGTTAGATAATCGATTTATTTATTAATTACCTAGTATTATTATTTCTAGTTAGGTAATTAATAAATTAATTAATTACCTAGTAGTATTATTTCTAGTAAGGTAATTAATAAATAAATTAATTACCTAGTATTATTATTACTAGTAAGATAATCGATAAATAAATCGATTACCTAGTATTATTATTTCTAGTAAAGTAATTAATAAATAAATCGATTACTTAGTAGTATTATTTCTAGTAAGGTAATTAATAAATAAATCGATTACCTAGTAGTATTATTTCTAGTAAAATAATTAATAAATAAATCGATTACCTAGTATTATTATTTCTAGTAAGGTAATTAATAAATAAATCGATTACCTAGTAGTATTATTTCTAGTAAAGTAATTAATAAATTAATCGATTACCTAGTATTATTATTACTAGTAAGGTAATCGATAAATAAATCGATTACTATTATTATTATTACTAGTAAGATAATTGATAAATTAATTAATTACTTAGTATTATTTTTACTAGTGTAATTAATAAATAAATCGATTACCTACTTCTATTTCTTTTAAATTTATTATAAGGTAATTGATAAATAAATCTATTACTTTATACTTTTTTTTATATAGGTAATTGATAAATTAATTAAGTATGTAAAAACTGGTTTTTATGAACTTATGGTTAGATATATATATAAGATCCGACCCTTGGTAGAGTGTGTTAGCATGCCTGAGGTGTACTGCCACGTGCCCTGACCTTGTTGATTGGTACGAGGTCGGGTATCTTGCGGGTCTTTTTTCACGAGGACATCGGGCCTCATATGGGTACACAAGCAATGTCACGTTGTGTTGGGACCTTGTTTGTGTCGTATTTGGAGCTTCACGGTACTGTCATGATCTTTCGCGTCAGCCTAAACATACGAAGATGACTCTCGATCACGGGTAAAATACTACTTGCTCTATGAGTGACGAGCTCTTGGTATGAAGAACTTCATGGACCTCATCCTAACTTTTGCATTTATTTGATATCTAAGCAAGCCACAAGGAAAGCCAAGCGGCCGGAAAATAAGAATCTCACCATCCATCCCAAGAAGCTTATGCACCAACTGCGGCTCGTGTTAGAGGCCACGGGACAAGCCAATAGAAAAGCATCGTTCGCGTTTGTGGAATATAAGCGCGTACAATGCAACACTGTATCCGGTGCGACGGTTGGAGTCCACGTTCCTCCATCCCAAACTCGGTATCGTTCAATATCCTCGAGTTTGAAATTGCGACCCGTCCTATAGACACATTCGCTACTACCCCCCCCCCCCTAATTACATTGTATGCGCACGGTCGTTTTAGTATAGCAAATGTCTGTGCACTGTACAATGTAATCAAGGGGGGGGATAGTACTTGTTTTCATTGTTCTACTTGGCGAAGCACTGCCCTCTGCTTAGACGTGGAGAGTATTTCAAAGTAGATGAAGGAACCAGTTCAATCCCGGGGATTGAGGGAAGAACCTTTGAAGGAAATGTGGTTTGTATGGTCGTACATTCCACGGCGAGCAAACTAATTTTCTGGAATCCCCGAGGATTGGATCCAGATGGATGGCTGGGATTCTGGGGAAAGAACGAGACCAATGGGTGGACTTCAATCGCAAGACAAGGATATTTGTATGAATCCTGAACACCCGAAGGCATGTTTCACAAAGATGGTTTTTGATCCTCATGCAACGGTTTCCTTGTTCGGTTGCTAGTTTTTTATTTCATTCAAAGCGTCAAATGCAAAGGCTATGAGCAAGTTTTTCGTGTTCAAACCTTCAGACTGGTAAATGCTGATGATGAAGGATTCCGACTATTATCAAACCTCATCGCCAATGTTTGACAAAGCAGTTCGGTGTCACTTGGGAGACCAAATCAGAAGTTATTCATATGCTCTGTCACTTTCGCGCTTAGTGACAGGGGACTATTTCGCTAGACCTCTCAGCATATCTGACGCGTTCCAGTCACTGCCTGTTCTCCGCTCCAAGACGATTTTCTTTCCAGTTAAATGGTCTTCCTTTTATTTCGTTAAAGGAAAATTTCAATTTTACGGAGGATGATAAAGTTAGAGCGAATTGTGTTTGCAACTTTAAGTGACGGGGCGTAAGGTTCCCAGCTATACATTTTATGCCGTATCAATCGAATCCCGCTCGATGATATCCTAAGGGAGCACTCGTCTCTTACCAGCAGCTGTTACTTCAGGTTTTCAAGTCATGGTATCCAAGCTCGCTTTGTTTCGACCTTTGGCCTTTTTTGACAGTAAACTTTTTCTGATCATAAATTCATACTTGAGTCAAGAGGGTTACCACACCGGCCCAGATCTTGAACTCAGTGGTTAGGTTTCCCGAGGGAATACAACTTTCTGATTCGTCAAGATACCTTGTTGCCCCTATATTTTACGCTCAAGATTCGGGGCCGGCGTGGCAAACCCGGGTTTAAAATACTGTATATATCTCTATTTTATTGAACTTCACAAGTTAGTCGCCTGTTTTTCCGAGTTATCTTTGGGTGTTTTGATAATTTAGCCCCCACTCTCATTTCTAAATTGGCGAGATGTTTTGATTGAGGTTTGAATTAAGATGTATGGTTGTTCCTATATTCAGGCTATTTCAATGGTTGTGGGGATAGCTCTTACTGCCCGATTGGCTGGGTAGCGACCCTGCTTTTAAAACTTGATAGTGGAGCAGTGGAGTGACATCTAGAGAATTTTCTAGTCACGCGTGCCACGGCCCGATCAGGACGTTGTTGAACCATCATTCTGCTTCATTATTTCTCATCAAGACTCAAGAGTCAAAACGTTTTGTCACTCCAAAACGACAAATTTCAGAACACCACAGGAACATTTTCTTTCCTTTTTCAGGTCATCAAGACAAATTATTCATACCCGGAGATTCGGAGCTTTCAAAATGACCCGCGTAGCACCATTTTCCACACTCGTGTCTCAATGACTGCTTGATGGTGTTGCCAGGACGTTACTGCATCACGGAAGTTTGCATAAACACTTGTATGAAGTTCATAACTCGGATGTAAGATATCTCCGTTCAGTGAGGGTATCACGACTCTTTGATTTATTCAGATATTCAAAGTTTTACGGGGCAATTTGCTCTCCTATCTTATGATTTTGGGGAAATGTAACGATGAACAATCGAAAAGTTCAGGTGCCACGCTTTCTCTGCATATATACCGTTACATGATTTCCCAATATGGTACCGCTGTTAAAAATGGGCGCTTCTATTCTCCAATTGATTACAACACCTTCCTGCACCTGTCCAATTCGATATATGGAATCATCTGATCAAAGTGATTGGTCTGCCCCGCTTCCCACCTTTTGTACACTTGATATTTAATACTCACTGGTGGAGAGAACCGGAGCTTCGGGGATACCTCCAAATAATTCCCTTTGCATAATTGCACAATTGAACCGGATGATATCGATGGAAACCTGGGCGGATATCCATCTACCGAAGCTGATCATGTCGGCTGTCGAATGTCTGCATGAGATCGGAATCTCATTATGAGTTTTAATTCCGCTCAACGGTGATGAAATATAAAAAGTAAGTGCGTGGTTTTCCAACGAAGTTATCAAGACATCGACTTGCTTTAACTTTGAATTAATACAATACGGCCCCTATCTCAGCACTTCTTTTTACTTTCGCTTTCGCAATTGCTGGAGTTTTTTCAACGAACTTACTTGCGGCCTCGCTTCCCCTTATCAACCCGACTTATTCTCATCTCACAACTAGAAGACTTCTTGCCCCTCTACACCTCATACGATGATTCCTTTTCCGATTTCAATAGCGCTAGCAGCAGCTTTCGTAAGTCTCAGTAAATCTCAAGTAAAGCTTCCCGTGCTAACGTGAGGCCCAAACGATAGGCCTTTCTATATTTCGTTGGAGTTATCATATACCGTACCTTCTTCCATCCTCTCCACAACTATGATGGACCTTGGCATGCCAGATTCTCCAGAGTCGCTTGGACATATCATACGCTCATTGGCGACCTTCCGCAATACACATGCAGGCTTCATGACAAGTATGGGGATGTTCTTCGAATTGGATACGATCAGATTTCTTATATAAATAGCCAGGCTGTAAGTGTTTTACCCTATCTAAGATATACATTTACTGATAATATACGTCTCAAGTGGACAGGTAAGACCTCCAACACTCCCTTATGACAAAGTTCTTATTGTGCAGACATCTATGGACATAGGTCGCCGTCAGGTGGTGGGAACTTGCCCAAAGATCTCCGTTATCGACGCCAAGAACCGAACGGTGTGGGACATATCGCAAGTACTTTGTAACACTCGACGAGTGGCCTACTAATTGCCATAGATCGTTGCAGATGACGCGGACCACAGACGTATGCGAAGATTGCAAGCCCACGCATTCTCTGACAAGGCTCTGAGTGCCCAAGAGGAAGTGCTGGAGAGCTATGCCAGGAAATTAATCGGGAGATTGAAGGAAAAGGCTTCTAGTCCGGATACTAGTGTTGTCAATATTGTGAAGTGGTATAAGTGAGTTTCCTGGAAATGAGCGTCCACAGATGCGTCACTAATAACATACCAGCTATACTACCTTCGATCTTCTAGGTGATCTAGCCTTCGGACAATCCTTTGGCTGCTTGGATTCCGATGCCATCCATGTATGCTTTCTTGTTCAATGTTACGATTCAAGCTAACCCAATATACCAGCCATGGATTAGCATAATTTTCCAACTCATCAAAGATGTCTCCTTTTATCGAGCATCGAGGGAGTTTTGGTGGCCATTCAGCAGTCTAGTGGCTTGGTTGACTTCGACAAAAGGTGTTGCAAGCAACCTCCAGCATGCTGGTTTTTCATACGCGAAAGCGAGGGAGAGGATTGCACAAGGTAGTACAGACAGAGCTGATTTTATGAGTTATATGCTTAAGCACAACGACGAGAAAGGGTAAGAAGTTTTGGTTTAGGAGAAGTTCAATAAATACTGATGAAGATTAGGATGTCTATAAAAGAGATTGAGAGCAACTCTTCACTTCTCATTATTGCTGGAAGTGAAACAAGTAAGTCTTCCGAACTTTTCAAAATATCTAATTTACATACTAATGAGATTCTCAAAAGCCGCGACGTTCCTCTCAGGTGTAACATATAACTTACTTTTGAACCCCGACATTCTCACTAAAATACAAACCCTCATCCGGACTACTTTTCCCACCTCAGAATCAATCAACATTCTCACCTTGAATCAAATGCCCTACTTAACTGCAATCCTTGAAGAAGGCCTCCGCACCTATCCTCCAGTTCCAGGCGGTCTTCCTCGGATCTCAACCTCAGAAGGAAGCACAATCTGCGGTCGCTACGTACCCCCAAACACGGTAGTCTCGATTCCCAACCTGGCTGCATACATGAGCGAAAGAAACTTCAAGAACGCTCACAAATTCATACCCGAAAGGTGGGAGAAAGATGATGAGTCGAGAGGAATTTACAAGGACGATGATAGGAAGGTCTTACAGCCTTTCAGTTTCGGACCTAGAAATTGTATCGGGAGGAAGTAAGTTCTTTTTCTTTGCTTGTGTTTTGGGTTGAAGGTTGCTAACGGCGGAGAATAGTCTTGCGTACGCGGAAATGCGACTCATTCTTGGGAAAGTTTTGTGGAACTTTGATTTGGAGTTGATGCCTGAGAGTAGGAATTGGGATGATCAGAAGATTTATGCGTTGTGGGAGAAGAAACCTTTGATGGTGAGATTGGTTGCTAGAGAGTTATGAAATGGTCTAGAATACGGTTATGACTTGGTATAAACGGTTAGTGAAGGAAAGGGTACAATGCATTCTAAACACTTCAAAGTCTAGTTGTACGCCTATGGGGGAAATAAGAAATAGGCGAGTTTATTATATTTTGTTGGTTCTGACATATACCGTCATCTCCCCTCAACATACCTATTGTTTATCATGATTTCACCCCAAAGATACTTCATCCGACCATTCCTCTACTTCATTGCCCTCGTCTTCTTCCGCCGCTGCTCTGTCCTCCTCTTCCCTTTCCTCCTCTCTGCTCATCTCTATTTTGGCCACCTTTCCCCTGATCCGCCCTCCCTCGTCCTCCTCTTTCTCGAACGAAAGATCGGCCACCTCGTTGTAAGTTCTGGAAGGTAGTATTTTCTTCAAACTCTCGTTCTGGAAACGAGACAATGACCTCATCGCCAGTCTGTGTATCCGTTATGATGGGTGTTGTGCTTTCTTCATTTCCAGTCTTTTCCGCGTCTACCTCTTCCTGTCTCCTCGCTCTTTCCTTTACCAGCTTGATCCATCATCCTGATTTTCCCCAAACGTCTTCGGCAGAATCAACCGGATACGGCCCGAGTTTGAGGTCTTTAACGGAATCCACTCTTGTCACTACCTTCTCGACCACTTCATCTATTCGCTCGCCGTCGGTCTTGTTCGCCTTTTTATAGGGGTCCTCATCCCAAAGATCGCCAGGTAATATTTGACTGAGGTTCTCATAATATCTCATACTCAAAGTCGATTCTCTCAGATTGGGACATACTTCCTTAAAAACTGTGGTGAGAATCTCCAGCAGCCGAGAAAATTCAATTCGGTATGAGTATCTATCGAGTTTGGGCTCAGGCTCGTCGGCTGAAAGAAAAGAAGCCCGAACAGTTTTCATCTCACCCTCGATTTGAGTCTTGGTCAATAACGAGGCATTGACTCGACCTATCCGATGAAAGAACTGCAACATCGGGTCTCTGGCTACAGACTTTGGGAGAAACCCATCGGGGACGAACATCCGCTCGATTGCAATTTTAACTTGGCGAAGTGTCTGTGGACTCCCATCCTTCCTCGCCATTCCCGGAATCCAGTGTGGGTAGTGCTCAAACTCTTTGTGTTCATGAAGTCGACAAGGGTATTCAAAACGGGGGCTAGTGTTGAATGCGAAGGCCTTTTCTCCATAGAGCACCTCTCTACATTCTTGAAGAACCTGTTTGCTGACTCGAAGGAGAGCCAGAGAGCTCAGCGTAGGCACCGTCAGGTCCATCCGATTAATGATTTGGGGGAACCGTTGCCCGTCTTCTCCACGATAAATAACGTCGCATCCAGTTTGAGTTCCAAATTCACTGGAAAAGGTGAAAGGAAGTGATGTCTTACCACCGGCGATCAAGTCGGATTGTAAAAGGGTTGGGTCCGTTGGAAATTCCTTCGTCAAATCTATATCAAGACCGCGATGGTAAACTGGCTCGATTATAGTGGAATATCGATAACCAGCAGGGTCATCACGTTTAGTCTGTTGCCTCTCCACCCACTACAACAAATTAGCATATAATTTTCTTGTTGGTTTAGGAGCAGAGAGCGGTGAGGAAAGGTAAATTTGCTCCCAGATACTAAAGACAGGAGTTTGAAGGCGGGGGAAAGGTAAAAGTTACATACTTGGTACATGTAGCGTCTGTGTTCGTCTTGTTCTATCAAATATCCCCGGTGCTCGCGTGCAGTTGTCTTCCATTTTATATAGCCAGGTAGAATGGTTGCTGGTCTTAAGAGGTGGATCCGCCAGATCTCCCCTCGAAGTTCTGTGCTCTCCAGTTAGCTTCATATTGGTGAGCAAAACATCGAATTTACCACAACCTTCTTCCAGATTAAACTAAAGATATGTAGTTGAAGGAACTGTAATACTAAGTGTATTGCGTACTTTTTTTTTAGGTAACTAAAAAAAAAGTACATACCTCTGGGCAACGTATGCAAATTATTTGTCTTCTCAGCTCATAGGGCGTCCTAGATACACCAAAAAGTCGGAATCGACTAAATCGCAAATCGTAAATCGTAAATCGTAAATCGTAAAAGTTATATAAATTAAGAGATAATCGTAAAAGGTATTAAATATTAAATTAAAACATATTATAGTAAGAGATATATATATATAATATAAAAAGACTATATAAATCGACTTTTATCACTATAATAAGTTCCTAAATTATGTCTTAAAACTAGGCCTTTTTTAAGCTAATTACTCTAGATCACTTAATATTAAAGTAATTAGCTTACTTTAAAAGCTTAAATAATCTTAATTTAAGATGATTTAAGTACTTTTAGCTACTTTTCTTAATCGTATACTAATTTCCTAATTAGGGTTAGCACTATTTATTTTATAAGCTAAAAAGTATACTTACTCTATATACTAACCCTCTTATATCGCTCCTTCCTTTAAATACTATATACTACTCCTTATTATTCCTTCCTTCGAAAGTACTATCCTACTACTATATATACTCCCTCTTCTCTCTTAAATTCAAACACTAATAATAATAGAAGAAGGAAGAGAATAAGCTCTAGTAGTAGCTCTAAGTATCTATTAAAGTATAATATTCTTAGTAGTAGAACCTCTTAAGATAAATTAAATTAGTTACTCCTTCTTTTAAATACTACTCTATATTATTCCTTCCTTTAAAAGTACTATTCTACTACTATATATACTCTCTCTCCTCTCTTAAATTTAAGTACTAATAATAATAGAAGAAGAAAGAGGATAAGCTCTAGTAGCGGCTCTAGGTACTTATTAAAGTATGATATCCTTAGTAGTAGTATTATAGTATAATAATCCTAGAATTTTAAGTATAGTAGGAAGTATAAAAAGAGTGGTTTTAAGAGTATAATAGGAGCTTAAATATACTATGTTAATTTATTAATTTAGAGCTATATAGAGTGTTTATAGAGAAGTTATACTTAAAGAGGACCTCTACTTAAGAGATATATAATATTCTTAAAAGTAATTATAATATTAACATCTCTAATACTACTCTTAAGCTCTAAATTAATATAGAATAGAACCTTTAAAAGAATGTTAATAGTATACTCTCGCTAGCCTTACGTATATAAGTAGTATATCTCTTTAAAGATATAAGATTATCTAATTCAAGTATAGTATATATATTAAATTAGAAGAGCTTTATAATTAGGCCTTAGAGGCTTTAAAGAATATAATAAGATATAAGACTTTAGTATAAGAAGTTTTATACCTAGGAGAGGCGTGTTAAGCTAGAGGCTATACTTTAGTATAAGATCTATGAATATAGCTACTTTAGTATTATAAAGAGCTTTAGCCTTAGGTTCCTCTATATATACCTAAATACTTATAGTATTAATAGAGATAGAGACGAAAGATAGAGTAGAGATAAGATCTAAAAAGCGCTTTAAAAGGTTAATAAGAAAGGGTATACTTAAAGGTTATAAGAGATTAAAGATATATAAGATAAGTATATTATACTAGAGTCTAATTTTATATAAAGTATTAATAGATATTATAAATTAAGGTTTATTAGTATTAAGATATATACTAGTATTAATACTTATACTTAATTTATCTCTTAAAACTATTATAGTATTTTAAATAATATAGTAGTATCTACTCTATAGTAATATAATAATACTATAAGTAGCCTTAGAAAGATACTATACTATATATAATTAGATTAAGAATTAAAATCTCTAATAGTAACAGACGCTTACTATATACTTTATTAATAATAAGCTATAGAAAGTAGTAGAGAGCTATACTAATTTTTAGACTTATATTAGTTTAGTACTTTTATAGCTAACTAACGTATTAAGGCTTAATAGAGATAGTTTATAAAAGGGTCTTTAAATAAGTAGAAGATATACTTCTAGAGTATCTATAAAAAGAGGTTATTTTCTAAAAAGAGCCTCTTTAATATAATTACTATATTATATATATATATTCTAATTATTTAGAAGAAGGTTTAAACATTTATATATATATAGAATTGCTATTATATTTATACTAATACTAATTGAGAGTATAAGGTACTAAGAGTACTATAGACTAACTTTTACTATTCTAGGAGTAAAGAGCATCTAGTAGACGATTATAGTATTAAGATACTTACTAAGAAGCTTACTAAGCTTTAAGAATTATATAAGGATTAGGATATTAATACATATTTACTCTAAGTAACCTTAGAGTAGTATAAAATAAAATTATTAGTATATAGATATATACTACTGATTAATAAGATAATATATACTAAAAAGGGGAAAACTTATACTATAGTATACTTAGATTTAAGAGTAGAATTATTAGCGTATATCTAAGAGAGTAATTTAGTAGAATTAAGCCTTTTAGGTAAGCTAAAGAGAGTATATAAGTAAGAGCTATACTCTGAGGTAGTTTAAGGATTAAAAGAAGCTAGAGAGACTAATTAAGATGAATTTAGTATATACTTTAATAATAAAGGTAGAAGTAATTAAGTAATAAACGTAGTACTAGATTATCTATATAATAGCGACTTCTTAGATAAGGAATTAAAGGAGTTAGATAATAATAGTTTAGTAAGATTAGATAAGGATTTAAGAGAGTATATAACTAATAAGTATACCTTGCTAGTCGAAGATGATTTAGAAGGAGATTTAGAGACAGATATTAGTAAATAAACTTATATTTAATTAATCTACCTTAGAAGCTACTAATTTATCCTCAAGATTAGGCCTCCTCATTTATAGAGCTCTTCTACTAATAGATAGTATTAAACGTTATTATTATAGTAGAGCGCTCTAATAACTCTAATCCTAGGTCGTCTACTAAAAGATACTCTCTTAAATCTATTTAAAGAGTAAGGTCTTAAATCTATCTCTTCTTTCTATATTAGTAACCTTATACTTGATATATATCTTTAGTTATAGTAGTATATCTAAGATTATAGTATTATAATCTACTAACTAACTATAGACTCTATAATAGTCTATAATTATAATTACCTACTAGCTAGAGTAAATAGAACGTTAATAGAGGGTAATATAATAAAGGAAGTATATATTACTCTTTATAAAAGGTATAAAGAGTTAGCTAGTAGCGTTACTTTCACTATCTATAATTAATAAGTAAATAGATATACTAAACTAGGAATAAACCTATACTAAATATAGGCTAAGCTCTAAGCTTAAAATTCATATATTTTAGGTATAAAAAAAGGCTTAATATAACTCTAGAGAGGAATAGATATATTTATTAACTTTTAATTAAATTTAAGAGTAATTTATATAAGGTTTTAGATATAGTTATAAGTGTGTAATTCTCTAAGTATCTAGAGAGAGATTTTAGTAGAGTAAACCTACTAACTATAACTATTAGCGCTAAGTCTAATTTATAAATTACTTACTACTACTAATAAAAGTTAGTAATCTTAGACTCTTAAATCTTTAAAAAATTATAATATTATAGGTTCTATGTCTATTAAGTTCTAGTTAGCTTTATAGATATAAATAATACTATTTTATATCTAAATTAAAAGTAAAAGAATTAATTTAGAATATTATGTTTTTAGGCTATTTTAAGTATATAGATTACTAACTTTTATTAGTAGTAGTAAATAATTTATAAATTAGGCTTAGCGTCGATTACTTATCTTTAGAACCTCCTTAGTCTCTTAAAGAGGTTTCTAAGTTAGCTTCTAAGTAGTTACTTAGAGTAGAATATTCTTTAATCTAGTCTTACTTATATCTACTCTTATAAATGCTTATAAAATAGTAAATAAAGTCCTAGCCTTTATAGAGGATAATATACTATATAGCTAGTAATTCTTTAATATATACTAGAATAGTATATTAGAGCTTTATAAATAGTACTAAAAGTAAGAAGTAAGGTATAGAAGGTTATATAGTTTAAGTAGAATAGTCCTCTGATTTTCCTACTTTTATTCTATTACTTTTACTTATACTTTTAGAAGCTCTATATTTACTACTTTATAATACTAAAAATATACTAAGATACTTTAATATTAGTCTCTTAAATGCTTAGAAGTCTAGGCTTCTTATCTTAAGAGTTTAAAGCTTAAAGTATACTTTTATTACTTTCTAACGAACCTAGTAAGTACTCTAGAAAATTATATATCTATACTTCTTTAGAGGCTAGGTAAACTACCTTCTAATAATAAGATTAAGAACTGTTTATAAAAAGTAAAAGACTATCTTATAAAAGCTATAGTATAAAGCTTTAATAGCTAAGAGAAGAAATAATAGTTAATTATAAAGTCTAGGAGGAAGTAAGAGGCTATTATAGAACGTTCTACTACTAACTACTCTACTCTTATTATTAAGTAAAAGGAGGATAAATTAGCCGCGGCTAGAGAGTAAGCTATCTAAGAGGAAAAGGCTAGAGCTAGACAATCCTTCTTTATAAAGGCTTCTAGTAAGACTAAAATAATTAAAACGAAAATATATAAGAAGAGATTTATCTCTAATAAGAAAAAGGCTAAAAGTAAGTAGTACTCTTAAATTTAGTATATACTACTAATTAATATAAGCTCTCTAGCTCCTCTTCTAACTTATAAGGCGCTAAAGCCTATCTTTATTACTAAAATCTATATTTAAGTAGCCTTATATATCTATATATATATAATAAGTACTAAGGACTTCTCTACTACTAAGAGTATCTCTACGATTATATATACTTCTATAGTATAATATAGTAAGATAGTTAGAGTATAAATTAATAACGACTTTCTGTTTTAGATGTCTCACTTACCTACTAGTAACTCTAAAGATCTCTTTAACTTTAAATTAATACTTTAAAATATATAAGCTAAAAGGTTTACTATTAAGCTCTTAGAGAATATCTACTATATAATCCTTACTTCTAGTAGATAGGATTCTATTAATATACTACTTCTTACTAATAAGATAGAAGACGTCTTTCTAGCTATAAACGTTACTATTAGAAAGAGAAAAGCTAAGTAATTAAGTACTATAGATTATAAAGAGGTAGATAACGTATAAGCTCTTATATAATACTTTAATTTACTAAAAGGTTCTACTAATAAAAAGTACTATAAAGTATATATAGTATTTAATAGCTATACTAATAATAAGCTCTAATCTTCTAAAAAGAGGTAATCTATTATACTCTTATAGAATACCTAAGAGCTACTAATTCTACTTTAACTCTTAGCGCTTATTAAGGTATCTAATAATAAGCCTATTATACTTAAAGATAACGCTTAGAATAGAGAGAGAGATACTAAGCCTATACTATTACTAGAGGATAGTACTAGTACTAGAGTAAGTGTAATATTAATAGACGATTTAGAATTAGACGATTTTCTAGAGATATCTATAATTATTACTATATATCTAAGAGACTACTCTATAATTATTACTACTTACTTAGAAAACTACTCTATAATTATTACTACTTATTTAAAAGAGGAAGACAATAGAGATAATAATTCTAGAGATAGTTCTAAGAGTAATATAAGAAGTAAGAATATAGATATAGATATAGAAGAGGATACTAATAGTAAAGGAGTATTAACTCTAGGCTTATACTTATTATTACCTCTTATAGAAGATAAGAAGAAGGAGAGCTTAATAGCACCTACTAAGTTAAATATACTAGAGAGAGTAGATAAAGTAGTATAATAATAAGTAGATATAGACAAGTAAATTATAAAAGATCTTAATACTTACTTATATATATCGATATTAATACTACTATTACTAAAAGTAAGCTTAAATTAATTAATAAGAAAGAGTAATTAAAACTTAATTAAGAGCTTAATAAGAGAGTCTCTAATTCGCTCTTATCTACTCCTCTTATACCTACAAATATACTAGTAAGTAAAATAATATCTACTACTATAATTGCTTTTATAAATAGCCTTAATTTAAAGAGAAAGAGGGAAGATACTCTCTCTTAAATAACTCTTACTAATTAACCCTCTTATACTACTAAAAAGGTTAAAATTATATATAATAAGTATAATAAGAAGAGAGATAAGAAGTAAGAGTATATAGTAGTAGATACTTTAGATATAAATACTAGGAGGATTATCTATAATACTTTAATTTTATTACTACTTTTTAGTTACTTTTTACTACCTTTATCCCTTCTTTTACTCTCTTTACTAAAGTACCTAAATAATTATAATTTAAGATTATTTAAGCACTTTAAGTACTACTTTGCTAATTATATACTAATTACTTAATTAGGCTTAGCGTCTCTTACTTTTAGGTTAAATTATAGCTATAGTTATAGTATTAAAAGTCTTAATTATCTCTTTTCCTCTCCTATTTATTAGGTACTTATATAACGTTATTGTTTATACTAAGTATATATATTACTTTTAATAATTTATAATATTTTAGATAATAGATTTAAAGTTATATTACACTTATATTTAGTATAGTACTAGGTAGTATATATTAATAGAAAGTAAGTGTTAAGTAATTATAATATATATATATTTAATAGATATATATATACTATATTACCTTCTACTTTCTACCCCCGCTTATACTTAAATTTTATAATTTAAGCCTTATAATTTAAGTATTATAAATTATAAATACCCTTACTTTAAGCTTTAAGATTACTAATTTAAGCTTTTCGATTTACGTTTAAATAGCCTCTAAAAAATCTACATTTATCGATTTACGATTTACGATTTACGATTTAGCTCTAAAGGGCTATATACTCAAAAATCTAAGCTTTATAATTTACGATTTACGATTTGCGATTTGCTATTTACGATTTAGTCAATCTGACTTTTTGGTGTATTCAGGATGCCGTAGCTCATAACCTGTGTCTGAATAGTTTTTGTTTTCTGTTTGCTGAGTTAGAAACACTTTTGAAACCATAATCCTTCAGGTGTCACACAAAGCTTACGGTAAAAATTAAAAGGGTTGATCCACCCTGGTTTGGGATTTGGCAGAGGATTTAACTCAAAAATGTGTCAAAACTAAAATATGATAAGTTGGATACTATACAGAAGTAGAGAAATATTACCAAATAAGGATCTCCTAGGGACTCTCGGGGAAATAGAATCCAACGGATACTAAGGATGTGAAGTTTGCAACATTTTCTGGAGCTATGCTAGTAGGGCCTGTGTTATTCCTAGAGGCTATAAGTTTGAGTAATTCTGGAAAGGAGCAAGATAGGAATTACCAGATCATTGTAGCATTGGAACCAATGGGCATGAGATCCCCTTCCTGGCCGAAAAAGTGTGAACTGACTGCCTCCCTTTTTTTTTCTCTTTCCCTTAGCACAAAAGGCGGTCTTCAGCCCTCGCGATGGACAACAAAACACTCTCGTCGTTCTGAATTTGCGAAAGACTCTGGTGTTGCCCTAGATAACGTAGGATAATAAGATAATATAATAGAATTGTTCTAGGTCTAAGTTGTTCTGGAATAATTACCTAAGGGCTGACCCATTGTCTTCACTGTTCTTTTTACTGTACTTCGCGAGATTTCCAATATTTAACACCTCAGTCATCCGAGATAACCTGGGCTGGGAGGTAGATCTCCCGTATCCCATCTCGTTGGTTCCGATCCCATCTCGAATTCCAACAACTCACCATGTCCATTTGCACCGACAAGGTCTTCGTGACTGACCCAACTCATATTCCAAGCTTCGCCATTGACTTTCAAACTTTGAACATATATCCCCTTATCTAACCCGCTGGCCTTGATTCTCAGAAAGCCACCATCATCTCCAAGTTTCATCGTCGAGTCTTCGAATCTTGGGGACAAGATAAGGTACACGGGTTGGGTGACAACAGGGTACAAACCGAGCATGTCCCAAACAAGTCAACTACTCATTGAGCCAGCATCAAAGCCGCGACGAGACATCAATGTTGAATACAACCTCTTGTACCCCAGTTCATACCACTGGCTTCGTTGGGCCATGCCGTGGGAGTTGATGGTGGCAATTGAACCAACCATGCCTTTAAATATGTGGCTTCTTGTGATAATCGGGATCGTGCTGTCGAATAGCTTTTATCTTTCACGATTTTTATCTCAAGATTTATCTTTTGTTGCAAACTCTCCTTGTTGAGAATGGGAGATCTTGTTTCTTTAGCATGAATCATCTTTCACAGGTTCTTGGTTCATGTTGATAGCGAGGCAAATCTAGGCACTTGGAAACTCTTCTTAAAAATTAGAAAATGGCTCATGATTGGGATGATGGAGTGAGCGGCTCCATTGAGGCTCACATCTGTCTCCTGCTTTATTGTATTCACCAAATCTTAAGTTTCTGCCTGTCGTCGAGGTCCTAGTATTAACTTGAGAGCCTCTGGCAAGGAGGCGAGAAACAAAGTTACCGAGTTCTTACTGCTGACAATTACTACTATAAGCTGTGAGAGACCTGCAAAAGCATGGAATGGGTGCGCCACTGCTTTTGCTTGTCTCTCCCCAAGCTTGCTTCTATTTTTGAAACAACCTAAGAATCTTATCGAGAATTTTACTTATTCTTAGAGGAATTTTCGTTTTGCTCGCTTCTTGAAAGTTCAACGAACAGGTATACAAGCAGCTCAGAACTCCAGGTATACTGCCTAAGAAATGCGAGTCAGTGTCTTGTTACTTTTCAGTAGCGACATCAGACATTGCCCAATACGTTGATTTGTTTTTGTGTAGCGGAATTTGAGGCCATTTCAGCTTCCGGGGTGTCTACATGAACAAAGATCCGGTCGATCCAATTTAAAACTTCATCGATCAGATAGTGCTTCTCTTTCCAACAAAAGCCACTTGGATTATTGGGTGGTGGATATCCCTGTTTTTGCAGCCACATAGTGACGGAAAATTGGAAGAGAACCACTGTTGACCGGAAGGTTAATTGGCAGACCTTTACATTAACGCTATTTCCGCTTGACTTATGGTTCGGCAGTGAAAGTATAAAATGTCGGCAGGGTTGATAGTAGACAGGAGGTGTTTAGCCACCTCGCGCATGACCACTATTGGTCCAATTCTCGCACAAAACTACACAGTCATCGCAGTAGACAATCGTGGATGTGGTGACTCCTCTCTCGCCGTCTCTGGAAATTACACCGCATCAGCTGCCAGCGAGGATCTTTTCGGCGCCCTCCAATTTCTCAATATCACCCAAGCCAACGTGGCGGGACATGACAAAAGAGTCGGAGTTGCTGCTGCCCTATCAGCCAACCATAGATCACTCGTCAAAAGAGTCGCGATGATGGAATATCCTTTACCCGGTCACGGTCTTTACGAAGCAGCCCAGACACCATCACATTCTTGGATACTTCGCCAAAACTGGCAATTGGCTTTCTTCAGTCTCCCAGATGTTGCGGAATACTTTATCAGAGGCCTGGAGAAGAGAATGTTGTCTTGGTACTTTTATCATGTATCGTACACTGGCAAATCTGCGATTTCATAGACTTAACAAGTACACCACGGCTATCTCAAAACCAGGTTTCCTCAGGTCTGGGCTAGAGTATTTCGCTGCTCAGCATCAAGATGCTGAGTTTTTCACCTCGAGATTTGCTTCACTCCCATTGGCAAGCCCCCTGCTTGCTATGGGCGGCGAAGCGAGTCTTGGGGATTACGCATTATTGAAGCAAGCAGTTTCAAAAGTGAATACAAAGGTATCGTACGAGATTGTTCCCAAGGCTGGGCACTTGATTTGTAAGTCGAATTTTTAGGGGGTTTATATTTCTCTCGGAGCTGATTATATATGCTATAGCCGATGAAAACCCCGTCTGGGTTGCTAATCGCCTGGGACAGTTTTTCCAGGAAGATGAGGGTATTCCTTCAGTAGATTTGACTTATCTCAAAAATCACGTAACAATCCCACAAGTGACCTTAGGTGATTGAGATATTTCCAATAGAAGGAGCTGCGTCCGTGGAAACGGATGACTTAGGCGACAAGACGATTTCACTTCAAGAGTATATTCTTATTACTTTACTTTTATAATATGGTTATTCAAGGAGAAGCTAAGGTTAGAACAAAACATATAAACCCTTCTGACCCGTCTAGTGATAATAGGCTCTTCACCCTAACTGTTAGGCGAGGTTCAAGGGACAGGTTTTTAGTCGAGCGACGAATTAGCGATGCTTGTACGAAGATTATACGAATAGCTAAAATGACAAAATAGAAATGAAAGACTTCATTCTTACTGAGGTCATCGGAAATTCATCCCTAGTGGCCCCACCAACCCACCGGACTCGGATCGCACTTTTCTCGGAGTCGGACCTCACCTCGAAAATTCAATCGTGAAAACATGCAACCCTCGGAATTCAATATCAAAATGGCAAACGGAGAATTCATCTTGACCCTATCGTGTCCCGACCGACCGGGCATTGTCCACGCCGTCACCGGTTTCCTCGCAGAACACAACCTCAACATCGTTGACTCACAACAATATGGCGACCCCACATCCAAACGATTCTTCATGAGAGTACACTTTCAACAAATCGATGCATCAACTCCCAAAACCGCCTCGGACCTGATGAACTCGTTTGATTCTATCGCTAAGTCCATGAGCATGGATTTCGAACTCACCTCCAATTCCCACAAAACCCGAGTCCTCATTATGGTTTCCAAAATTGGCCATTGTCTAAATGATATCCTATTCCGCCAATCCACTTCTCAACTTCGAATTGAGATACCTCTCATAATCTCAAACCATCCAGAATTTCAGGCACTGGCTGATACCTACAAAATACCATTCTATCATCTCCCGGTCACGGCCGCGACGAAAGCGGAACAAGAAGCTAGAATCCTCGAACTGGTCAAGGAATATGATATTGAACTTATTGTTCTCGCGAGATATATGCAAGTTCTCTCGCCTACGCTTTGTACCGCCATGTCGGGGAAGATCATCAATATTCATCATAGCTTTTTACCTTCTTTCAAGGGTGCCAAGCCTTATCACCAAGCATATGATCGTGGGGTCAAGATTATTGGTGCAACGGCTCATTTTGTGACGAGTGATTTGGATGAGGGTCCAATTATTGAGCAAAATGTTGTGCGTGTCGGTCATCAGTTGAGTCCCAAAGAGTTGACTATTGAGGGAAGCAATGTTGAAAGCAACGTGCTGGCCACGGCTGTGAAATGGGTCACGGAGAGAAGGGTTCTATTGAATGGACAAAAGACTGTTGTGTTCAATTGAGCACTGATTGCGGTGTGACTGGGGTAAAAGAAATCAATATATCCGCTCAATCTCACTCATCAACGCCAGTATTGTGGATTTCAAAACAGCTGTTAGGCATTTCCAAGCATTGTAATTATACAGAGTACCAAATTTCCAGATTTCTCGCCAACTGAAGAACGGATTTCCCCACACTCGTGAGTGGCGCCTGGGTAGAAAGGCAGATTGATTTTATATTACCCAATTTAGCCTCCCCACAGCCTGCACTCACCTGCCTGCAATGTAGATCAACGCATTATATAATGAGAGCAAACCCTTCAACCTCGAAAAACAATCACGAGGAAACTCTTTCTAGCTTAATAATTCATATTTCAAGGCCCAGGCGCGTCAAATTGTTCATCGATGAAAACGCATCACGTGCGTGATATTTTGCTTCACCATGTTACATGGATGGAACTTTCCTTCTCGAGTCTTTTTCATCGGAACTCTGGCTCTGATAGTGTTCCTGTACGCGTTCTTGAGATTCAGCTCATCATGGAAGGAGATGGATGTCTCCCTAGTTGGGAAAGAACAAAAGGTTCATCCGACCGAGCCTTCAATCCCCGAGATTCCTGAAATAATGAACTCGACACTTGGAGTGAGCACTTTCTAACCCCCCTTTTATTGAGGCTAAAACCCGACTTCTCCTAGTTTCAAAAAGTTTTCATCATAAATATGCCTTCTCGGACCGATCGTCGTGATGCGGTTTCACTGGCAGCAGCTGTCAGCGATTTCCAGATTAGCTTCATCGATGGTGTAGGTGGTGACAGTATCCCCGAAGAAGCATTACCACCGGGTGGAACTAAAGAAAGTGTTAAACTCGCGAAGGGGATCAGAGGGAGTTGGCGGAGTCATATGAATGCCCTGCAAGAGTGAGAAGACCATTTCTATTTACAGAGCAAGAACTGACAAAGTCTACCTTGTAGAGTCGTCAATCAGAACCTCAGCACAGCAATGATATTTGAAGACGATGTTGATTGGGATTTTCGTATCCGATCACAGCTTCAGACCTTCGCGTTCGCTTCTCAGGTCTTGACATTGAGAAAACTAGACTTCGCCATATACCACGGTGGGTATTCTCCTAGTTCTTTTCCCCTCTCACAGGTTGTTTCAAGAGAATTGAAACACCGTTTCCTCCTCCAGGCAGCTTTGTTTCCTCCCCACTACTTCCTCTGACATACTTCTGGAAATGGCAATACTGACTCCGAGATCAACCACAGTAGATGCGACGAAGAACCCAGAGGATGAGGAGAGTATTTTTGCAGATGTATCTGCTAATAACATCTCCTCAACTCTATATTCTCTTCCGATCTCACAAATAACTTCACACCCTCCCTCGAAATACCCATACGGGGATCCAAATTCATGGGATGTTCTCTGGCTAGGGCATTGTGGAGCAGGATTTCCTCGACCAGAAAACCCACTGTATGTCGACGAAAAGAGCTTACTTCTCACAAACCCAGATGATGAAACCGTTCCAATGCCAAAATATCTCAGAGCTCATCCGTTCGGTCCACTCGATGCACTTGCATCCTCCTACCCATCACATACCCGTGTCTACCACCGCGCATCAGGAGGAGCATTATGCACCGTTGCATACGCAGTTTCCCAGCGAGGAGCTCGACGACTGCTACAGCAATACGGTCTCACTAAATGGAGTAAGATTTGGGATGCAGAATTGGGGGAGTGGTGTGCAGGCCAGGATGAGGATAGTTTGAGTGGAGAGAGAAGATGTTTTACTTCTCAACCTCCGATATTTTCTCATCACCATCCCGATGGTGGCGAATCAAGCATTGGAGGGCTCGGAGGTGGATATGCAACGGGAGTTGAGACGAAGTATTTGAGGAAGAGCGTGAGGATGAATTTGGGAAGGTTGGTGAGAGGGGGTGGGATTGATGAGATGGAAGAGCAATGGCCTGATTGATGCTGAAAAGGCGGGGAACGTATCTTGGTAGACTAAAAGCGGCAGTATATTGGCGCCTCTCCCAACTTGTTGTTCTAACCCTATATCACAATCCGGAGTACTGATTTAGAACTGCTGGAGTTCTAAATGCTCGGGGTAATGTTTCAAATTACTTTAGAAAGCCTGAACAGCCAGATTTAGGGTGGAGGATTCCTTTCCGAGCACCAGGACGAGAAGTAGTTACTGCCGCTTTTATTGTTCCCCACGTGTTCTCCCAGTCTCAAGACTTTGGGTCTGCATCCCGAGTTCAAGTGCTTTCTCGCAACTTCACAGCGTTAACAAACTATTATTTTTCTTTCTGGTGTCCCTGTGGCAGTTTTAGTAGACATGAAGTCACTCACCTTGGTGCCTTTTCTCCCAATAGCGTGTCAGCACAACACGTTGCGGGGCAAGCTTCAAGTTTACTTTTCTTTTTCCGACATCACCTCCATAATCCACATACACACAAGACGAGGGGATTGTTCTTTATCTTGTAATGGCAGAAGACACAATTTGCAAGCGACGCAGACTTATATCATCACAGTTGGCGCTCAAGATCTCAAAACGTTGACCAAACATACCAGAACAGAGGGGCGTTTGCAGAATTATACCGTGCTTACTTGCATCTCATTACTAGCGGATAAAAGGGAACGGCAGGCTGCTATCAAAGTATGCCAGTTCAAAGAACCACAAAAACTATTTGATCTCTACCGGCATCCTCTCGAGAGAAGCTCACTGGCTGCAAGAGGACCATTTCCGGATGCCCCAAAATAAATTTACGATTAACGAGAGCGCCACGACCCCCGACTCATGGGTAGCTCACTCCGGCAGATTTTTTTTCTATATAAACTCTGAGCACTGCCATTGAACTCTCTTTTACAAACTTTCGTTCTTCCCATCATGGTGGCTGCTGCACGTGTAGCTGAACTCCCGGACTTCAAGAGGAGAGATATACAACCGGAAGATGTTCCCTAATCTCTTTCTGGATCTGAGGATTCTCAGCTCCGCAGGAGTCGGCGAAACAGGGGTGTCGGCTCCGGATCACCAATTCTTGCAACCCCTCTAGAGCCTCTTACTTCGTTCTGTGGGCTCCTTTCATTTTTGCGATTTAGGCAGACAATTTTCGGTTCCATGCAGTTTGATGGCTTGCTTTTCCACCCCAAACACAGCGTACGTTCTCGTCGGAGTGGTTCGAATCGGGTGTATCTATATTTAATCTCCTCTGTTGGTTGGGGCCCCGCGGATGCAGCTGAAGGCTGCCCATTGCAGCCAATGAAATGTGGGCCCCGGAGGAAATCCCACGACTGAGGAGAGGAGAGGAGAGGAGAGGAGAGCAGAGGAGAGGCTCTGCATCTGGAGCATCGATATTCTCACCTGTATTATATCAAGATCCTTCCTTTCTGATCTTGCCAACGACCCGTGCTGCTAAAGTTGTCCATTCCGTCCGAGCTCTGTTTGTCCGACTGGCGATGGAGGACGCATCTCACAATCGGACCAGGGCAATTCCTCGCCGTGGCCTTCCGAAAGTCAAGAGCGGGTGTGTAACGTGCAAAGAGCGACGTGTAAGTGTTTCATCTCTCTGACTTTGATATACTTCCGGGGCAGGCATACTGTGGTTGTGGGCCTTCTTTTTCTGCTCTCAGACAAAAATACTAATTCCATGGGGATAGGTGAAATGCGGGGAAGAGAGACCGGTAAGTAGGGGGGAACGATCTGATTGCCAACACAGTTATTGACACAGTCCAGGAATGTTTTCGTTGCATCAAATTTGGCATCGATTGCGGTGGTTATCGACCAAGAAAGCCTAAAGCAACCAAGGTGAAGAATGAGATAGCGCCCAGAGCCTTCGCCGGCTTTCAATATGAAGAGTTCGCGCCAATGTACATCAAACACATCGTACTTCCAGTCGTGTCTTCTGCGCCGTCCACTCTTCTTTTCAACACCCAAGAAGAATCTGAGTATTTCAAAATCTTCAGCGAGAAGACTGCTGTCGAAATCCTTCCAGTTTTTGCTTCCGAATCGTTTCGTCGACTCATGTTACAAGCGTCGGAATCTGATCTCTCTATCCGTCATGCCGTTATTGCTCTTGGTGCTCTGGACAAGACAAGTCAATTGGTGTCTAATTCGAAAGAGGAAAAGGAGAACCTCCGCCAACACCACGAGAGAGCTCTCCAACAATATGCTATTGCACTCAAACATATGCGTGAAGATGCTGAAAAGGAACCCGATGTGAGGATCGCATTGCTTCATTGTCTAGTGACATTGTGCTTTGAGGCTTGGAGTGGTAATCAGGCTCAGGCAATGGCGCAGATTGTGCTTGGGTTCAGGCTGATTCAAGCATGGAAGGAGGAGTCTGGCAATACTAGTCCCCTCGTCGCGATGTCAACTCACAACTCGGATCTATTCAAGATATTCAGTCGTCTCGATGGTAAGTCACTTTCTCCGTTTTCGAAAACTAATCTAACCTGGACCAGTACAAGCAATGTCGCTGGCTAAGGCCGCTTGGCTTAAGGAGCATCCCTTCGTCAGTGGTGACATGAAAACATTCTGGGACGAGATGCCAACTGAGTTCACGTCAATTGAAGAGGCAGAACCATATAACGGTGGCCTTGCTCGGCGCACTATGCACATTCTCTCTCGCGACACAGGGCGACCTAAGAACAGACATATGTTTCCAGTCAATGGATGGTGGGGAGACAAAAATCCCGAGGTCATGAAGACACAAGAAAAGCTTTTAATTGATGGCCGTCGATGGCTGGAAGCATTTGCACCGCTCTACCAACGCGTTAGCAAGACGGAAACATCAGAACGAGTGATATATGCCAAGACGCAAGTAGTGTTTTGCAGGACTGCTCTTCACGGAACCTATATTCTATGCTGCAATGACGAATCGGAATACGACCAGTTCATCGATTCATATCGCGAAACTGTCAATTATTGTGAGGATATACTGAAGGCTATGGAGCCTACCAACAAGTGGCCGCCTGATCCCAAATTTTCGTTCGACTCTATTGTCGTTATACCACTATACGTTATCAGTCACAAATGTCGGGATCCAATTGTTAGGAGGAAGTGCATTTCTCTGCTGCTCAATTATTCTCGCAGAGAAGGAGTCTGGGATTCTATATTCGCTGGCAAGATGGGTCAGGTATGACTTTTTCTTCGCTTCTCTACACGAGACTCTCGTTGATGGTGTTTCAAACTAATTATTCTGCTCTAGTGGGCCATGGAGGTTGAAGAAGACTTCATTGGCAAGGACGGGATAATTCCCAGATGGGCGAGAATCCACGGAATGTCTTTCGAAAACGATATAACGAATCGAAAGGCTGTTTTGACATGTCAACAACGGACATCTCCATATTCGACTGAAGAAATCATACGACGAAAGGTCATTACTTGGTAGTTGACCATGTGAAAACAAGAGGGATGATTCTTGCCCTCCCAACACGCCACCAACGGTCCTTCGATTTGGATATGAAAGGAGATTCAATTGATGAGTGGAAGTCGCTCTCAGGAGAAGCGCATTGGAAAATTAAATGGCAAACAAGGTCCCGACTCCCGGCTGACACCCAGAACTGGGAACACCCGGTGCCAATTAGATATACCCACCTTCAAATTTGGCTTCCTTGGACTGGCGAAACCCAGAGTACATGCAAAGCGACAATTACACCACCTCGATGAATCGTCCCCTCAAATACCAAGACAGCTACGAAAATCCAACGGGTCCATCCAAAGACTCGTTCGCTAGCCCAACCAAGTCGAAGAAGTGGTTTCATCGGTACCAATAAGGCACATTGTTGCATAGGGAATTTGAAGAGACAATTGGTATTTCACCAACATAATCTGGCAAGGAGGGGTAGGAAAAGGGGGTAGGTCAAGGTTTGAGAGAGAAGACATATGGGTATTAGCACCCAACAGGATATAGGAGAATGGAGGTAGACAGGCCAATCTCTTGTGGTAGTACGTGTAGAAAATAGGTCAAATTATAACTTGACTTGAAACTGATTTTTTGGAGTTATCTTGGAAGCTAAACAGCTCATTCTCTCTCTCGCTTCTTAGGTCCAAAGTGAAACCTTCATTCTCTCGCCAATCTCTCACAAGAGCAGAGACTGAAATGCCAATGATGAGGGAAGAAATCGTAACCCCTTTTGAGACTACCCCTGAAAATGTATCCTTCCCGGGAATTGCAAACAACAAACTCGCAAATCCTTTCTTTGGCGGAGTTGCGTGTAACTTTAGATGCGGTCAGCTGCAGATCATCAGTGAGTGCAATATTTACTTGAAATTACGAATCTTCTCGCGACTGATAAGTTGTTCTTATCAAGTCTGGGCGCGCCCTTATTGGGTGGGCCCGATATTTTGGAAAAGGAATCCACTAATTCAGCTGTCAATTTCCCCCAGTAACCTAGACAAAGAAACATCTCCGAACCTCACCGCATACATTTCTTTTTTCTTCCCTTCCTTTTTGCCCTGTCGCAGGACGTCGACATCAAGACACTTCACTATTCTGCGCGATAGAGTTAGGTCTAGGAAATTAAATGCGCGGCACTCAAGTCCAGTCAGCATCGCGCCAAATACGAGAGCAGTAGGTTATCCTAGTGCAGTACCGAACCCTCTTCAAAGAGGACAGCTTTTCGAACAAAGCCATTTTATCCCAACCACTGTGTGCGCGTCGTCCTCTTTCCGCATTGCTGGCTCTCCGAATTTCATCGTTCGACCCGTCTCAGCGACGAGGGCCTCTGTTGCGCGCCGGAAGGCCATTTCCTCAAGAAGATGCACTTAGCTTTACCGTCGAGGAAATCCTCGAATCCACAACCATATGCGACGCGATCCTCGAGATTCCCTTCTTTTCGCAGAAGCAGAGTGCAAACGATAGTGGCATTTACGGCGGCGGTGGGCATAATAATTTGGATCATCTCAGTGGCTACGGGAGGGGAGAGGATACCGTCAGGGACACCGCCAGTGGTTATCTTGACCGTGTTAGACGAGGAGGGTTACAGCAAGGATTATATCACGAATGTCAAGGAGAATCGGATAGAGTATGCCAGAAAACATGGTAAGCTTATTTCGATGTACAGCAAATGGAGAAAACGTTTGCGTTTCTCGGCATGGAACTGACTTGGATAGGCTACGCAACTTTCTTCCCCAAAGTCAAAGATTATGATCTTGGTGGATCTCCAGCTTCATGGGCACGAGTGCCCGCTGCTCGGCATGCAATGACAAATTTCCCATTCAGCACATACATCTGGTATCTGGATCAAAACTCTCTAATCATGAACCCGGACCTAACGATCGAAGACCATATCATGGACAAGAAGCGCATTGAAGCATTGATGATCAAGGACCAGCCGATTGTACCACCTGACAGTGTTATCAAGACTTGGCCACATTTGAAGGGAGAAAACGTGGAATTTGTCCTCACACAGGATAAGGATGGGTTGGCGCAGGGAAGCTTTATCGTTAAAAGGGGGGATTGGAGTAAATTTTTTCTAGATACTTGGTTTGATCCATTGTATCGCTCCTACAACTTCCAGAGAGCAGATACGCATGCCTTGGTAAGTCCAATATGTTTTCCCACTCTGGCACATGCTGATTTCATAACAGGAGCACATTGTCCAATGGCATCCAACGATCCTCTCCAAACTCGTCCTCATCCCTCAACGAATCATGAACGCATACGGAAAAGAACACTACAGCGAGGAATCTGGAGCATACAAAGATGGCGATTTCGTAATTCGATTTGCAGGATGCGAAGGGCAAGGACGAGATTGCGCAAAGGAAGCGGAACCATTTTCAAAGCAATGGAGAACACTATTTAATGCGAGATGATGAAACCCCCACCTTCAGTTCCTTTTCAATTCCCGAATCGAAACAAGCAAGAGCCGCGGTCACAGAGACGAGACCCCTTCATGATCTACGACTGGCGAGAGGAGGGGCATTCATCAAAAATATGGAAGGCGTTTGGGGCGTACGAAACATGACGACTATCTGTTGGCATATATGTATATTTTCCATGGGATCAATTCTTGCATGGGTCACCGGTTCGGTGTTTCTTCTATAAATTTGGCGTTTGAAAGCGTTTTTTCTTTGCGGTGGGAGCTGTTTTCAACACCATTTTTTCGTGGCTCTCCTGTACATTATCCTCGCGACCTACCCTTTGCAGTCAAGTACAGAATGCTTGTTGATTCTGATCCGTGTCTCCAGAAACCTTTTCTATGCCGGCGGTCAGAAAGGTCCCGCTGAGAGTAATCTCGTTGCTTATGCTATAGTAATTTACATCACAATTCCAAGAAATTACACTTATTTTGTGAGCCTTGAAATAAACGGGCAAAGTTTTCGCAAAGGGGTCGCCTCTTCTCAAGAAACTCGCGAACTTCCACCATCTACTTCTCATATTGCTTTCTCTCTCTCTCTCTCTCTGACTACTAGTACACCGCCGGTAGCTTCCTTGAAATATCCCCCATTACGGCCAAACCTAATCGCGTTGTGCCACCATCCATCATCCATGCTGCTCGGCGAAAGTCCAGTTTCCCCCCCCCCCATTCTTCCAGCTATCATTATCCCCTAGGAAAGTCACCAGAGGTGCCTACTCTGAGAAATTATTTGCACCAAGATAGTTATACCAATTTTCCTGCCAGGAGCTGAACGATGTAGAACATCTTGCTTGTTCTGCTTTTGCTCCTCGGTCGAGGACCAATGAACCACAGTTGCCAAATTTTCCCGGAACACTCCCATGAATTTAAAGTGGAATAGCATTCTTTGAAAAAATGACTTGCAACCGGTACGAGTAATTTGAGGTGCGTGGCCCACTGGCTAGATGCCCATGTGCCAGCTGCCAGAAGGATATGAGTAAATAACATGTTCCTGCAACAATTAAGAGAACAAATATCTTCCAAACTTCCCACCAAGCACCCACGCTCACACTCGTCCGAATGTATCGTTGATCAAGGAGGCTGGTGGGGAAACAACCGTTCTTCGCATGATAGTCAAGCAAGGCGTCTTTCTCACGCCAGCGGTGTTTAAGCCATTCGCTAAATTCTTCGGGGGAAGAAAGTGGTATCTTGGAGACCTCGAACCCTCGCCAGTACATATGAGCAGAAGGTGGTTGCCCCTGGAGATACATCGAGCGTAAAGTAAACATATCCTGCGGATGTTTTTCTTTTCTGCAGTAGGAGTTAGATTAACTCATGAACGTGTGAGGGAGCTTACGGAACGCCATCATAAGCCACAGTGCAGTCATAGACCCAGTCCAAGGATCCTTCTAGAGTCTTCAGACAAAAATATGTTCCCATTTCTTGCTTTTGGACCGACCTTACCCTCAGGGAACATTAGCAACCACATGGGAATCAGGCCATGATTGTCTGGACGAATTAATTGGCTCATACGGCGAGCGAGTCTTGCTTGGTCTGTCTGCATTTTGCGAGACATGAAGATGAAGCCTGTAAGTCGGAGACCTATGCCGACGAGAGGAATATACTTGACTTGGTCTTTTAGTATGATGAATAGATTACCGTGCATCGCACGGTGGTTGGTATAAGCAGCCCACCAAAGGTAAATCCAATCTGAATAGATCTAAAGCTCAATGATATCAGAGGGCTGAGACCCAGGAAAGAATAACATATATCTGACCTGATGGTTAGATAACAGGATCATTCTTTCTGGTAATTCAAGCTGGATCCGGCCGTTTGGTAATTGGCGGATTTGTTCCGAAACGCTTTTGTCACCGCTGACGGTACAATTCGTTGGAGCCCACCATTGGGTGATTGTTATCAGCATGATGGCAATTCCTTCTTTGACCAATCTCATTAAGGCGTAGTAATAGTTTCTGCTTAAGAGGTACAACGGTGCCCCAATATACTGACTCAAAGCCATGCTCAAAAAATTGGTCAGTGACCATGACGCTGATCTGGAAATATAGGGGCCACTTACGTGGTTACACAGCTCCAAAAGTAACCCGCGAGGAGAATTGATCGCAAAAATTGAGCTACCAAGCCTTTTGGCCGGAGTTGCTGGCCTTTGACGCGGGCGTTGACAGCCTTGTGAAGAATTTTCTGATTTCTACTGCTTGGGCATTTTCCAGATTCCCGGACAACGACCTTGACTGTGTTGCAGGACCGGTCATTTTAGAGGGTTTAGAATCACGTGTAGACAACCGGAGACGATTGAGGCTGTAGTTAATCCAAAACGGATGGCGGGATAGCGAAGCGAGGTTTGAGGCAGCACCACGGGCATGCAGATTTAACCGAGCCCCGACCCTCTGCAGAGCAAGTTATACCGGTTATAACTAGCTCTTCGAAGACTTAGTTAAAGCGTTACGACGCGGTAACTGCGCAGTAGCTATATAGTAGCTAGCTATATGCTGAATTACTTAAGTACTTAAAAGAAGAAACTCTAAGAATAAAGATATAACGTAGTATATATATAGCTATTGTAACGGCACGAAATACACACTACAGGAGAAGAGGCATATGGGAGTGCGTTCGAGACTGAATGACGTATGTAAATACTAGGCTCTGATACGGAAGAAAAGGCTAAACTGGCCTTTTCTGACTCTAGGAGAGTAGGCTGCTATATACAAGAGGTTCGGACGATACAAAAGGGGTACGAAACCGAACAACGACATACGTCGGCTAATACAAAAGCCCGAACCCTACGAAGTACGTCCGAAAGTCCGGACAGACGTATAGACGTACGTAACCTTCCTAAATTAGACAATGCAAAACAACAACTACCGAAAGCTAATATATACGGCATATGCCACGTAATATCGGCTATATAGGACGGCATGCCGTCACAGCTATAGACTATCTAGATAGACTATAGTCTAATACTAGAATAGTAATAATAAAGGTCAAATACCTAGTAAGTCTATTACTTTTAGTCTTTAATAAACTAATAAGTTTATACTTTTTAGACTTTTTATAATAGTATGAACTATATACTACTAGTAAAGAGATATATAGAAGTACGTTTAGTAGAATAATATATACATTTACTAGACTTAATACGAAGCAAAAGAAATAATGTCTCTATTACTTTGAAATAGTCTTTTATATTTAGAAAAAGCCTTACTTTAATAAAGTAGTTTATAAGTATTTTATTAATATTAGTTATAATTTTAGATATATTTCTTTATATAATTAAACTCGTTTTTAATATTAGTTTCTTTAAAATCTACTTATAAGTCTTTTTATTACTTAAAATAAGCTTTTTATATTTAGAGAAGAATATTCTTTAATAAAATATTTTATAAGTAGTCTAAGATATTAATTAGAAAGTAGTAAATATTTAGATATAAATATATATATTAGAAGTAGAATCTTATAATATAAAAGTTTATAAGTATTCTAGTATATAAAACGAAGCTTAAATATAGTTATAAATCCTAGTATATTATATTATTTTCTATTTTCTTTTATAGATCTTATTTCTATAATATTTTTAGTCTTAGTAATTAAGTCTCTTCTTTTCTTTCTCTTTATTTATCTTTTCTTCTTTATTAATATAAATTATCTCTATTATACTAAGCCTAAGTAAGTATAATAGTACGAAACATATACTACTATTAAAGAGATATATAGAAGTGTATTTAGTAGAATAATATATATAAATACTAGACTTAATACTAAGGAAAATACTAAATTAGTCTTTTATATTAAAAGAATTAGAGTATCTATTGATAAGAGATTAGACTATATAAAAGTCTAATAAAACTATCGTCTAAAACCTAAATAATATAGATAATAACAACGTCTAAAGCCTAACTAGTACGTTAACTTAGTAACTCTAGCTAGCTATATTACGAAAAACTTTTAAGTACTAGATATACTATTAGTATACTTAATATATCTTCAGTCTTAAGTATACTATTATAATACTAGTTTTAATAGAGGTATTAGCTAGTATACTTTAAACTAGGTATATTAAGTATACTGGTTTAATATCTCTAGAAAGTAACTTGTCAAATTCTTGTCCTTACACCTCTATTTTACCAAGTCTCACAGTCCTCATATCTTCAGGTTCAAAATGGAAAAATTGCCTAAACATCCTCTACAGTCACCATCACCTCCCCCCAGTTCTCCCTCCATAATGCGCAGGCTTAGGAAACAAATGATCGTACTGGCCCGCATTCGGAGCATAATATCTTTGGTATCCAGCACCAGCACCTCCACCTACTCCTCCGCCTACTCCCCCACTACCCAATCCACCACCAATATGTTGATACCCATTACCAGCAGCTCCAAACCCCAAAGGTCGATTATTTGCTAGGTTTGGAGCGCTGCTTCCACCACTACCTAGCCAACGCTTTAGACGTGGATTGAAATTAGCGGCTTGTAACGCAGCACCTCCACCATTATTCATTGGATTGGGAGTATTGTAGCCACCACCTGGAACACCACCTAGACTATTTGATCGGCTTTGTCTTCCTGTTGGGCTTCCAGCAGCCCCGAGTGGTGGAGGTAATGGTGGCTGGGGTGCTTGGAATTGCTGGTTGTTGTTGGGAGCAAAATGCTGTTGTTGTTGTGAGTTACTCCATTGTTGACCCGAGTTGGATCCACCAAATTGTGGCTGTTGCTGTTGGTACTGAGGGTTATTAATTTGTCCACCTCTATTGCTGTTTCTTGAGTTACTTCTAGACATTGGGCCATTTGAATCTGGTGGTTGTGGCTGCTGGGGATCGTATTGTTCCTCATCCTCTTCCTCCTCTTGTTGTTGCATTTGAGGAGGAGGACCAGGCTGAGCATTCATATGTTGACCTGATTGCCGTTGTGGGTTTTGTTGGTTCTGTCGGTTCCTTCGTCCGTTAGTACTTGGCGGAAGATTAGCAATTAGTGAAGCGCGACCAGATCCAAATTGAGCATTCATGTTTTGACCAGGTTGCCATTGTTGGAATTGTTGGCTCTGTCGGTTCCTTCCCGAACGTCCACTAGCACTTAGTGGAAGATCGGCGATGAGGTTCCCACGAGAAGATCCACGTCGTCCATTATTACCTCCGGCACCATATTGGTTAAAAGCGCCGTATAAGGCTTGGTTGCTCATTTTTTTGTTTTGTCTTTTGGTAAGGGGGGGTGTTGATATTTTGCCGAGCGTGTTTCTGGGAGCTGGTTGAGAGAAGTTGAAAGAGGACAGAGGCGAGACTTTTATAGAGTCTGGGTGGTTTTGGGATTCATGGTTTTTATCTGAACTAAGAAGGGATAGTGAATCATAATCTAGGGTTAACGGTGATTGGGTAAAGGGGGGGGTGTCAAGAGTTATGATAATTTTGATGAGTGCGTATTCACAAAATTTGCCCGTACTATTGTCAGTTTTATGCAATGAGTGGACTGAATTACTTTCAAAGCTTTTCCAAAGCAGCAATGAAGATCAAGTAAGCGAGGAAGAAGACATACAACAGAGGCGGGAATCTTTTGTATTGTCAGTCTTTTAAAGCCCACTCGCTGTTTAAGATCTCTCTCGCGGGTTGAATCATATGATTAATAACAAAAACTTCAAGTTACCCAAGTTGACATCTGCGTTGGCCGGTTAGGCCTCATTCATATTTGACCATACAGCGGGGGTTCGCAGATACAGTGCGTTGCGAGTTAAGCTTCCCTTTTGACGGTATTTTATAAACCGTGCGTTTTTAGAAAAAAGAATTCTTCCTTATTTATTTTAGAAAACAGGAAACTAAAGTACTCTTTAAGATATAAGACCTAGCTAGAAAGAACTACTATATCTTCTTATACCTTCTCTCTATTTATTACGATATCTACTCAAGTATAATACTTAATTCTTAGAAAACCCCTTTTTATAAGAAAAAATTTCATACTCCTATAATTCTACTAAGACTCTATAAGATATATCTAAGTGTCGGTTTTCTTTCTATAGAGTAAGAAAGAGAGTATAGAGCTCTTATTATCTATTCTCGAGGATATAATAATATACCTTATTATTAAGTAAAGAAGGAAAGAGTATCTAGGTAAAAAAAAAAATCTTTCTAAAAACGCACTGTTTATAAAATTTCGTTAAGAGAGAAGCTTAACTCGCAACTCACTGTATTTGCTCCATCTAATCTACACCAAAAATCACATTATCTAAAACTCTATTATAAATAACACCTTATACTCTTAGTTTTATTTATAATCTAATCAATTTTTTTGTTTTATTCAGAGTAGAGTAGGTAGTAGTTCTAAAAGTACTAGATTTCGTCTAATTTTGGTGTATTCCAGTGTTTTTCTAACTCTGTCTACTTTTGACCTTATATAACTTCTTATTTAGTAGTTTCTTAGTATTTTAATCTTAGAGAAGTACTAAGCAATCCTTCGAATTAATCTTGCTTTTAAATTCCAGACATTATTTATATAAAAAGTTAAGTAAATAAAAGGTCGTGTTTAAGATAACTTTTGGTGTGAAAAAGGGGGCGGGCGAATATTTGCGAACCCCCGCTATATAAGGACCCCCTAGTTTTGCCATTTCCCATAGCCCACTTTTTGTAATTCTCTTTGCGTGATGTTGGTATGACTTATGGTCATAAAAGCGATGCAAAAAGAGTTGTATTATCGTTCGTGCATACCGAGTAAAGCTAGCTACGATGCCTACTTAAGTAGCCTCTAAGCGAGTGCACGTGTACCCACGTGTACTAATCCGAATCGCTATTTACCTCTTAAATATATACCGACACTGGCACTTCTTTAAAACGACAGAAGTTGGTACCCTAAAAATCATTAAAATCTCCTATCTGATCTAACCAATTACAGCCCTCTATCTATTGTCTTCGACCAATAAGGACCCCTTATTACCCCTTATTCCGTTCCACCCATTCTATGAGCTTGACGTCTAGCTTGTTCGTATTAACCCGGATCGAAGTGTACATTTCTTCGTGTCGGTGGGCCTCCGCCAGGATCGTCCTGTCGCCGATCATGCTCCGGACGTTTAGCAGGAATGTCGAAGTTATCACTGTCGTTAAAGGTTTCGACATCTTTAAGGGTGGCGAAAGTGTCCAACTCTTAGAACAATACTTCGAAGTCGCTCGGAGGCCTCGGAAGCTTTCGGAGTTGGTCACGTCCGCGCCTCTGGGGCGGTTCCGAAAAGGGTTCTAGGATATCGGCGTCCTAATGAATTTCTGAATGACGAAGTCGATATCGGGGGGAGGGTGAATGACGAAGTCGACATCGATATCGAGGGGGGGTCTGTCGTTTAACATCTTGCCTACCCTGGCACACTTCCTGTCTACCCTGAGGCTCGAGATCTCCCCCTTTTTTATAAGATTGTGGTGTCGGATTATTCGTCGGATTATTCGTCGGATTATTCGACGGTGCTGTCCTAGAAATTCCTTCATCCGCCGGTGCCGTTCTAAAAGTTTCAGAAGTTTCGAAAAAGTATGGCTTTACAACTGTAGATCGAAACTTTGTAGGACCGCCTAGCAGCACCACGATACAGTCCTCATTCCTGACTCCGTCATCTTGAGTTTGGGCGGCATATGACAGACCCAGGTCGGTGGGGGGATCGTCGAAGTTATTACTAGTAGTATCTAAGGAAGCGAGATGTTGTTGTTGTTATTGCTGTAGTTTTTGTTGTCTTTTAGCGTATATCTCTATATATTTGTAACAAGATCTAAAGACTAATAGACCTAGGTCGGTGGGGGGATCGTCGAAGTAATTACTAGCAGCATCTAAGGAGGCTGAATGTTATTATTACTACAGCTTTTATTGTCTTTCAGCGTGTTCTACTATATATTTGTAACGGGATCTGAAGACTTCAGTACTGGCTCCCTCAGCTATTATAGCTTTTAACATTTCTTCGTCTGACTACTTAGTTTCGTTGACCTCGGTGGCGGTATTGTATAGTGCCTGAGTGCTAGTATGCCTATCTATCTCAACCTATACGCCTCTACTACGAAGCGTCTATTATAACTTAGTAGCGGTGGATCGGTGGATCTTAGCGAATTCATCTTGATCTTATTCTTCGAAGTCCACTTAAAACTTATCCTAAAGAAGGAGGTCTTCATTCTCTCCTTTAGTATACTTCTCCTCTTATTCAGCAGTATATATTGTCTCTTCTATTGTTAGAATCGGGGTAGGGGTCGGTGTGTCCGCTATATTATAAAGATGTCGTTATTCGAAGTAGTGGATACTAATGTCGTTGTCGGGTTTCGAGTAAATAAGTATCTTAGAGAGTATGAATTATCTCGGCAGATAAAAGGAGGTCGGTGTTCGTAATCGGCGCTTCCTGTCTTAAGAAGCGTTTATAGTGTGTTAAATCAAAAGTATTATCGAAAGTATCGGTACTAACGATTTCGAGAGGTCTCTTCGGAGGGAGGTAGGAGGTCGGGATTTCTCTTAGAGGGAGGTAGGAGGTCTCTCGGAGGTCGGTAGGGGGTCGGTGGATGAAAGGAGGTCGGTGAGGAGTCGATATTCGTAATCGGCGCTTCCTGTCTTAAGAAGCGTTTACAGTGTGTTATCGAAGTTTTAAATAGTAGAAGGAGTCATAATCGGAGAAGGGGAGTCTACTGGTGATATTAAGTTTACTTTTGTATGAGTATGCCCGTGGCAGAAATACACGAAGTAACTAAGTATCTGATCTAATCTGTGCGTCCACTGATTAGTGTTGGTATGACTTATGGTTATAAAAGCGATGTAAAAAGAGTTGTATTATCGTTCGTACATACCGAGTAAAGCTAGCTACGATGCCTACTTAAGTAGCCTCTAAGCGAGTGCACGTGTACCCACGTGCACTAATCCGAATCGCTATTTACCCCTTAAATATATACCGACACGTGAAGATTTCTAATAAAATCCCACAGTTTTATTACTCTGCAGATTTAGCAATCGCCCTCTAAAGCGTCCTTTCTTATTCTAGAAAACTACTTATTTCAGAACTTAACTTATTAGCTACGTCAGAGGGATAGTGCGACTATCAATTCCCTATACTAGTACTACTAGCTAGGAAGTGTAAAATTAAAGGGAAATGGTAGAAAAGACTAAGAGCCTCTTTATTGCAGGAATTAAAGATATAATTACCAAAAAGCCCAACGCTCGTACTTAATATATATATAAGATGTGTCTAAATGTTTAGCTTATCTAATACTTAAGTAAACCGTATCAAACTTTCCAACTCCTAAGCTAACACAGAAATCGATTCACATGTTCTTACGTGCAGAGAGTCTCGCCAATATGAATGCTCAAAGTAAAAGTACGTATTTAACATAACGCATCTCTGATCACCATATCTAATCCACTCCAAAACAGCAGCGTAATTACAAGAGCGGATAGAAGAGCGCTTGTGATTATGTTAACTACTCACTTTACAGCCCTACACAAGGTACAAGGGGGGTTTACAGATATTCGTACAGCCCCCTTTCTACACCAAAAGGCCTCTAAAAAAAGACGTTTGAGCTATTTCTCTTTATATATAAATGATATCTAAGATTCAGAACTAAGAAGACAGACTTACTAAATTTATACTAGGTCTTAAGTTATAATAGTGTAAAAATAGGAAGAGTTGAGAAAGCACATCACATATTACAGAAATGTTCTTCTATCAAATCTCTACAACTTCTATACTTAGTATTTTTAATAATAGTCACTGTAAGGCGAGCTATTTGAGATGTAAAAGCATCTTTAAGGCTAAGCACAGACTATATTCTGTCTCATCTCCATTTGAACTAGCCTTGACTGCATACCCACCGCTTAGAGACAACTCTGGAGTTAGATGTCAAGTTGACAAACTCAACCTAACTCTGCAGTGAAGATAAAGATGAATTGAGTAACAAGTAAAGAAGAGTGACAACGAAGAGAAAGAAAGAAAGATAACCTATTCATTCACCCCTCCCTCTTCATAATATTCCCTATTACTTTTCAAAAGTTCCACTGAACGCAATTCCTCCAGCTCATATATCATAAAAATCTTACCCACCCGTGACTTCTTACGATCACAGACTGGTTTGAGTACTCAAACAATGTCACTGCTGAGTATTGTGATAATAAAATGTTACAAATATATATAGCGAAAACTCTTCAAGTTGCTAAGTGTGGCCTAAGCCGACTATTTATGCCCTGAGATGGCGCTAATACCCACGCTAGCGAATAGCCACGTGACTGATATACTCCTCTTCACTATAGGCTTTTAATGCAAAATGATCAGAGTCGCTTAAGATACTAGAGTAGAGCAGTGATGAGTAGTAATAAGTATTAACTTCATACTCTCAGAAGAGACACCTAGCTCAACGTCTCCTAAGTACCAAGAATCCTCAAGTAACAACGGTAGCGAAGTAAGTACTAAGTATGAAAACAAAAAGTAATTAAATCCTCAAATCCTTAATCCCACTCGAGTACTAAGTAAACTATAACCTCACCTCACTCTTTATAATCCTTTCTCTAATCCTTCCCTAATTCCTCCCCAACCCTTTCCCTGATCCCAACAAATCAAAAGACCACAAAAGACCACAAAAGAAAAAGAAAAAGAAAAAAAAGAGTAAATCCCAAACAGAACAAAGTCCATAAACACCACTATCTTAAGATGTACCTACCCACTCCCCATATGACCTCTATCCACAACCCATCCACAAGATCCCTCCCTACAACTTACCCATATCCTGCCCTCTCTCTCGCCTCTCCGCACGTCCAAATTCTCTCGCCTCTCTCGCCTTCTCGCCTTCTCGCCCCTTACTTGCCAACTCATCAACTCATCAACTCATCAATACATCAACAAACCTAGCCCACCTTACCTTACCTCACCCACCTTACCTCCCCGAAGTTCTGAAACTTATCAACTCATCAACTCATTAACTCATCAATACATCAACAAACTCATCTACACATCAACAAACCTAGCCCACCTTACCTCCTCGAAGTTCTGAAACTCATCAACTCATCAACTCCTCAACTAATTAACAAACCCAGCCCAGCCCACCTCCCCCAAGTCCCGAAACTCCCCCAATCCCAAAACTCAAAAACAAGGTAATCACAAGGTCCCTCCCTCCCTCCTCCTCCCCCCTTTAACTTCTTAAAATAATCTATTCACTTCCATCATCTAATAAATCATCAAAAATCATCAAAAATCATCAAAAATTACAAAAATTACCAAGACCAAGCACCAAGCACGAAGCAAGACCAAGCACGAAGCAAGACCAAGATCCAAGCACCAAGCACCAAGCAAGATCCAAGATCCAAGACCAAGACTAACCAAGCACCAAGCAAGACCAACTAAGACCAAGACTAACCACGCACCAAGCAAGATCCAACTAAGATTAAGAAATTTCAACATTGCCACTAACACACACTAACACACTCCAACACGTACTCGTACCACGGAACACGCACCTTCTCCTCCTCCGAGTCCTCCTCCAAAGCCTCCAAGCTCTCCCCTTGAACCTCCCTTGACCTCCCTTGAACTCCCTTGACCTCCCTTGAACTGCCTTAATCTCCCTTGAACTTCCTTGACCTCCCAACCCAACCCAACCCAACTCAACCCAACTCAACTCATAAACCCCACAAAAACAAAACCCCACAAAAACAAAACAAAAAATAAAAACAAATAAAAAATAAAGAAAGAAAAATAAAAGAAGAAAAACGAGAAAAAAGAAAAAGAACACGTCACATCAAAACAAAACAAAATAAATCAAAACAAAACAAAACAAAACAAACCTCTTCCGTCCCCCCCCCCTAAAAAAAACAAACACAAAGCAAGCCAAAGTCACCACACTACACAACACAACACAACACAACATATCATCATCATCAAAAAAGAGTACTTACTTCACTTCATCTCAAAAAAACAACCCATAAAATGAATTCTGGAATTCTGTCATACCACTACTCATTCTTCTCCAAAAATTTGCATCTACATACATTCCATCCCCATCTCCATCTCCATCACCAATCTTCACATCCCACCATCCCCATCCTCTCTCTCCACCCTCCTCTTTTTTCATTTCAAAAAAAATCCCCCATTTCAAATCCCCTCACCTCACCTCACCTCCCCTCACCTAACCTCCCCTCACCTCACCTCACCTAACCTCACCTCACCTCAACAACATCACTAAAAGAAAGAAAGAAAAAAAGAAAGAAAAAAAAGAAGCCATGCTATACCATGCTATGCCAACCAGCGGCCTGCCACAGACGAACCCACCACCCACATCAAAAAAAGAAAAAAGAAAAAGAGAAAAAAAAGGCTCAGATATTTTTTTTCCCTCCCAGCAAAAGAAAACAAAGTTGACAAAACAAAAAACAAAAAAAAGGGAGAGAGAGAGAGAGAGAGAGAGGTGGTTGTAGTAAGGTAAGCGCGTTCAGTCCGCATGAAAAGTCCAAAAAAAGACAACAAAAAAGGAGAGAAAAACTTAAAACCCGACACGAAGTATCTCCCCAAAGATTTTTTCCCCCCCATTGCGTCTCCCTTCGCATTAAAAAGGCCAACAAAAAAAGACTAAGCTAATTTGATTTTAGTGAATTGTACAAGGTTTTTAAAACAGACACAGGAGTAAGCTGGCCCTCCCCCCTTCCCCATCATAATGGAAAACAAGTAAGTAGCCCCCCTTCCCCAAATATAAAATAGGTTCCTCGCCCCCCAAGGCCCTCGGCCAACAAGGGGGCTCAAGAAGTGATCAATGACAAATGAAACATTTTTTCCGTGGCGCGCTGTGAAGCAGTCTTTTGCTCGCTCTCTTCAAACTTATTTAAGTTCAGTCTATAGGAGGTGGGTATTTCGAAAATAGTAAAATGAAAAAGTGAAAGTCGCCGCAAAGCAAGTACAAGTAAAACATGATTTGTGGAGCCATTGGTCTAATTTGGTGGCTCACGGGTATGAAATGATGGACAACGAAAATGTAGGTTGTGAAAAGAAGGAACATGATCATGACTCCAAAAGTGTACACGCTGTCCCAAAATGTCCGAGTAGTAAAGCAAGACGGTCAAATGACAAAGGAACTTGCAAAGGCCTCGAATTGCCAAGTGCAGACCGTTATCCCCCAAACACCACGCAATGTAGATGCAGCAAAAGAACTTTTCCTCCACGTAATTTACATACAGACTAAAGCGATCTGGCTCGTCTCAAAATCGATTCTGAGCTGCAAATATGCTTGCCGCCGCAGATGCCGCCCATTCGTTACCATCGTAATCATAGGGAGGGGTAGATGACTGTTGTTTGTGGGAATTCCGGACCTTGGATGGGGTTACCTGCGCAGCGCCTTGCCCAAAGAGAACTGCACTACCGCTCGCGGATGGTGACGGGGTTGGGTAAGGATTCGACAAACCGATGTTGCTGTTAGATTGTCTCAATGGCCGGGTGTCCGGTTGTATTGAGTTTCGATCTAAGCGCTTCATGGCCTTGTGGGTTGATTTCAAAGCCTCATCGAGGAGCTCATCTTCTTCATCGGGAGTCTCATACTGGCGATTTCCGGGGACCTGGGATCGTCGAGTCCTACTTGACACGGGACCCACGGCTGCCCGGAGATTGTCTGCTGATTTGGGTTGTTGGTGTGGTAGTGAATGGTGTCGTTTAAGGACACTACTTGGGTTTACCATGTGGTTCGGTGGCATTGGAGCAGTCTGTGATGAGTCGAGGTTTTGCTGTACCGTTCGGAGAGCTTTATCAAGAGCCTCATGCGTATCAACCTTTGGAACAGGGCTGGGAGTTCCATTGCTGTCGATGACCATGGAAGATCTATTGCTAGCCCATGGTCCACACCCCGCTTGAGCTTCGATATCCATTGATTTCGGGGACATGGGTGTTTGAGATTGACGACCCGAGAACCTCCTTGCTCGTTTTCGTAAATGTGAGAAGAAGCTTTCCTTTTGTCCATTGGGTGGCGACGCCAAACCACTGTTTCCGGTCAAAGCCATCTCTGCCTGCTGCCTGTGCAAGTCGGCGTAATGATTACCATTAGAAGCCACTGATAATTGTCGGCCAATTTTCTTGGCCACCTTGTCATCCATATTAGCGGGTCGTTGACCTGAGGTATTGTATGCATCAGTGTAAGATGGCGTTCTACTACTCGCCTGTGCGGTGACAGCGTCAGACAGAGGGGAAATGGGTTTGATGGTTGGCAAGATGGGCATGGGAGCAGCATTCGATGGTCCGTTGTTCCACGTCGATCGCTTGGCCTGGTTGGGTCGAGTCTTGGCCACTGGAAGTTCTGTGGCGGCATGTACGGCCGCAGGGCGAGGAGGAGCATTCTCTTTTCCCGGTGCGGGTGCCACAACTGTGTTGTTGCTATCGGTTCGGGCAATCAAAGATTTCCTGAACCATGACTTGCCTGATGGGGTTGGGGCAATCTCTGCAGAGTCCTTGGAGCCACGGTAGCTGAGGTCCGACTTTTGACGACCCAAGATTTTTGATGCAGATGATTTTGGGCGTAAAGGATCAACGGCATCGGTAAAGAATTCGTGGGCAAGAGCCTGTGTAGATGTCGGTCGAGTCTTGGGGTCCCACATCAAACACCACGTGACGAAGTGAGCCAGCGAAGATGGCCACTGTGGCGTTTGAAGGATAGTGTCCATGGCATGCGGTGCCATCTTGGGGAAAGAAAACCCAAGCTTGCCAGCTAGTCGAGTGCCTTCTCTCCATTCTCCTCCTCCTACCCGGCCTCCAGCTTTGTTGTACCAGTTCCCTGGACTGCCCATGATCTCACACACCCTCCATACCTGATCCACCTCGTTTCCACCGGGGAACAAGGGTTTCAAAGTCGCAATTTCTACAGCCATGGCACCAATGGCCCATATATCCACCGGTGCAGAGTACTCGCCGGCACGTAATAACACTTCGGGTGCACGATACCATCTGGTCGAAACATAAGTCGTGTAAGGCAGCTTGGAGTGCGTCTCTCGAGCCAGTCCAAAATCGGCAATCTTGACAGTGTATGTCGGAGGCGTCGATGGAGGTGTGACCATGGCCGAGTATCGTCGGAAAGAATTGCCGGAATCCTGTTGAGCGGATGTAGATACGAGAATATTTTCCGGCTTGATATCGCGATGAAAGAAATGGTGAGCGTGGATATGCTCCAACCCTTGCATGATCTGGAATAATATGCTCTTGACACTGGCAACATCGAGACATTTGTGATCACGGGCCTTCATTAACTGGTAGAGATTCCCATCCATATATTCCATGGCAATATGTAACTTTTTCGTAAAGGGATCGAGGAATATGTCGAGAGCCGGAACCAGGTGCTGATGATTAGGGAGATTTCGTAGGAAGACGACCTCTCGTAGTTCGAGACATGGGGCAAATGATTCAAAGTTCTTCTTCATGGTTTTGATGGCGATCTAGGGGGTTAATGGTCAGCTCGGTGACGACCTCACTTTTTTGACCCAAACTCACCACGGTGCCACGTCTCGCCACACTCGATCCCGCAGATCGAACTCTGGCCAGAACCACACTTCCAAAGCTTCCATCTCCAATGTCCTTCAGTACTTCAAATCTATCCTCCAACGCGGTTCCCGTTGTCGTCAGGGGTGTCGACGACCCTCGATGTGTCAAATCATATGCCACCGTCATGTTGATTGTTTTTGCCAGAAAGGCCGTGTCGAGATTTGTTCGTTGGTCGCGCTGCTCTCAACTTGTGACGCGGTTGTTGACGATGATGCTGAGCTATGATTTTGTTAGGGTCAAACGCCAATCTCGCGAGTTTACCCAAGATGAATTGGGGGGCACACAGCAGCCTACCTTTGCTAGCACGTCGAGAAGCCCTTGAAAAAGAGCTTGACACAGTCACCGGTGCATGCAGGCGATGCAAGATTGATATAACAGGAGACCAAGTCGGTAGTGGTATCGTTATACTAGTAGTAATAGGGGTTCGAGTTCGGGAAACGAGTGATGGGATAGGATGGGATGGTTTGTCGAGCGATTGCGTGGAATGATTGTGTCGATGGGTGGTTGTTGAGTCGATATGCTCGGAGAAATTGATGGATTGAGGAATTGTGAGGAAGAAGTGAGGAAGAGACTGAGCTCGAAGGGTCCAGGACGAGGAAAAGAGCCGTTACCAGGAAGCGGGAGTGCGGGTCCTGTGCCTGAGCTGACCCACTGTGAGTGCAGCAGAGCTCTCGTGGACGATCACAACAGGATGAGTCTCGGCGCACGAGTTTTGGGGTTAGCGCAAAAAAAAAGAGGCGGTTTATGGGAAGGTTGATTGACTGGTGTTGGGCCGTTAGCGGTGTCGTGGAGAAGCAGTCACCCAAAGGGAAAAGAGCGGTGGTGGACGTGGGGGACGCAGTGGTGTGTTGTTGTTTTTTTTTTGGTGATGCTGGGAATTGGCGAGGGAAGATGGCGTGAAGGGCAGCGGAGTCAGGAAAGATGCAGAGGAAAAGGCGCGGATCGCATGAAGCAGCGTATTGTGGGTGCAAGCTTCACCGCTGACGCCAAAGGATTTCTGGCAGCGGGTGGTGGTGGTGGTGGTGGTTGGAAGAGGGCGACTGATTCACTCTCGGATGCTTGAGGCGGCGAGGATGAGGAATTTTCGCAGTTGGACCCAATTCCAGCACAAATTGGGGGGCATGAAGAAGGTCGGGGATGGTGATGGTTGCGATTAATGGCCAATTTCGCTAAGACGATGAGATGAGCACAGGCGCGAACCGGGGGATGCGATGGGATTCTCCGGATGGATACGTAGGCTTTGCTCAGCACCGCTGCAGTCTGCACCAGCAGAGAAGCTGGACAGGACAGGCTCAGGCGAAGAGGCTACCGTAGGCTACCGTAGGCTACCGTAGGGTAGACCAGGCCATTCACTACTCTCGCACTCTAACTATCGAAGTATGAGTAAGTATGGCCAGGCCAGGGCAGCGCGCGCAAAAAGGGGTCGGAATTCCAAACTTGGCCGAGTCTGAGCGGGCGTGGAGGTGAATCGTGATCGTGATCGTGTTCGTGGACCGGAGTTGGACGAAGGCTGGAGAAGTGACAGAGGAAGGTGGGTTCGAGTCTATGAGAAGGCAGGAGTTTGAGGGAGGCGAGGGAATAAACACGACAAGCAGGTTTCGTTCGTCAGTCTCGTCGTCGCGACGTGGTGATGCCAACGCAGCAACGTCAAATGCCTGACTGAGCCTGTGAGGGCGAGCAGCTTATTCGACCTGAGAGAGGAGAGCAGTGCAGAGCAGAGCAGTGCACCCACCCACTGAACAATTTTGGGACTTTCAATTGGGAGTCTGGGACCTTGGACCCCAGGCCAGGCCAGGGCTGATTTGACAGGACCACACCAGCAAGAAACTGGGAAGTCAGGTTTTGGCTTTTTGCCGATGATTCAGGAGAGGGGGAAGCCTTCCGGGTGGGGAGACTAGAGTAGACGGACGTGCTTAGGCACTCCGTCCGGTACCTAGGTATGAAAATCAATTAAAGAGTTAAGAGAGCATTTTAAAGGAGAGTTGTGTCGAGTTGTGTCGAATTGTGCAGCGTCGACGAACGAGTCGCTCGTTGGAGGAGCTGTGTTGAGAGCTGGTGGAGGAAGTTGGTGTTGGCTTGGGGAGTGACGAGAGGGGAGGGGCGATTACGTCGATAGGTACGTCGGAGGAAGGGCGAGTCTCAAGAGGCAGTTGCGACCGACGAGCCAGCCTGTAGGATACTAGTACTAGTAAGGAGGAGTAACACTGTTGTCTACGTGGACGACGGCGATCTGATGGTGTAAATAATCATAATAATAGCTCCTGCAAATGCTGCACTGCGCGTTCGCATCGCATTGGAATTTAGAAAGCAAGGCTGCAGGTGCTAGACAGAGCCTATGAGACCCTCAGCTCACAGCATCGCATCGCATCATCAACGGAACGGGTAAAAAGTAACTCGGCCTCAATTATGCTTACTTACTTCTATGTTACAGCACCGTACGGAACATCCCCTGCCAATCAAATGGAAACAGTAGACAGAAACCCCTTAGTTGCGTGATGCATTGGTCCTTTCAATAGCCTGATACAAGTCCATCTCCTAGTTTCTTCAATACTCGATTTCGACGCCTTTAATAGGAAAGAAAAACGACGAGATCTCGAGTCTCGACTCCCGGACGAGTGCTCATACTTTCTCCCTCTGTCAAACGTTGCGCCGTGCCCAACCAATTCTCTCAAACCAATTCTCCCCATCTGATTCTGACGTCGCTCACAGTTCTGGTCTGGTTTGATCTGGTCTGGAATGCCTCGGCTTCCTTGCAGAGTGAGTGATACTATTCGCAGAAGGGCTGTGATCTTGCACTCGGCATATCCATATCCCATCCAAATCACACTGTCCTCTCCCTCCCTTCGTGCTCACATCAATTCATTCATTCCTCGGCCAAAAGAAAAAAGGCTCATTCTTCCTCCCAACTCCCACACCTCGACCTCCCTCCCAAAGATCGAAATAGAATCATGGCAGGATGAAGGTGCAGCGATGATGCCAGGTCGCCCTCCGCAAGTGCCGGGATCCTCATCAATGCCTCACACTCACTTGACGCTTTCCGTGTGCAATGCCGCTCCCACTACTCAAGTACCAAACCAACCACTAGGCTAGGTACTTACACTACCATCCGGCAAGGGGGCAGCGCAGCGGACCGCAACCGCATTATTCTGGAATCTCTGTCATCCAACCATCTATCAGCGATCAGACATGGGGCACCTTTGTTTCAACCCAGACGGACGACCAAGGGATGGATGGATGGATGGGTGATGGATGGGTGGGTGGCTTTAGGTAGAGGTGGGCAGAAATGGAGATGAGATGGAATGGGCATCACGTTTCGCAATGAAATCAATGAAATCAATGAAATCAATGCAAGCTAGTGAGTCTAAACTAGACCAAACTAAGCTAACCTAACCTAAGCTAACCTAAACTAAACTAACCTACCCTACCAATAAGTAGTCTATTCAACGTCTGAGAGTGTAGACTCTCCCTCTCCCTCTTCCTTTTGGATAGTTTGCTAGCTGGTGGTGTGGTGGGTGCTTGGACCCTAAAAGACTGGCTGGCGTTGCGCATATGTACATACTGTACTTACGAGTTACTGTACATCCATCCTTTAGTGTGCGAAGCTGGTGCTGGTGCTGGTGCTGGTGCTGGTGCTGGCCCTGGCCTGGGTGTGCGTGTGCGATCTTATCTCCTGCGAACCGATTTGCTACTTGCATTGCATTGCATTAATCTGCCATCTCCATCCATCTCCATCTCCATCTCCATCTCCCAATTTGGGTTTCACTTTTGCCAAGTACCCGTACCTACCGTAAGTAATTTGCCAGGGGGTACCTATGGTATGGTAGTCAGTCCACTCGAGCCACTCCTCGGGCCTCCTCGAGGGGGGGAGGGGAGGGGGTTTATATCCACGATCGACCACCCTACTCTACCGCGAGACCTAGTCTACCGCGAGATTCTCAAGTCCAAAAACTGACATGATCGCTACTAGTACTCTTACTCTTAAAATTATCTACTCGTAGACCTGACGAACTAACTAACTAACAGACAGAGAGAGAGAGGGAAATTCCACCATTTTTGTTTTTTTGCTTACGCTTACGCTATTACTTACTTACGTACGCCTCTTGCATTTTGGTCCGCGCCAGATCATTCTATCGAAGCTATCGAAGCTATCGCTATCGAAACTATCGAAACTACTACAAGACCAAAAAAACAAACAAAAAAAAAAGGGACAACTTCGAGTCCGAGTCCCAGTTCTGGCGTGTCCGATGAATTGAGTTGGGATGGGTTCAATTGAGTAGTAGTTCTCGATTTACCTTAATTCAACTCAGCTCAATTCAACTCAGCTCAACTCAACCCAACTCCTCGACAGGATTCTAGACTCTTGTTGACGCGTTGAGGCACCTGCACTATTATACTATATTCCCGTCGGTCGTTCGTTCGCGAGGGAGGTCCTATAATAGAGAATGGAAGGAACTAAGGTATCAAGGACCTTCTTATCCTAATAACTAACTAACTAGCTAACTACCTACCTCTCATTTTATCCTTTACACACAACTTCATGTCTTAACTTTTCTACTTCTTTGTACTATTGTATTTATACTATTCTCAACTTCTAGACTAAAAGACAGAATTCCCAAGTCGAGTAGAGGGATCTTAATACCTATACCTACTCGATTTCGAAATCGGGGGCGGAGGTAAGAGTAGGGGTAGGGGAGAGAGGGGTTGTAATAATTATATTAGTATAATTTTAAAGACTGTTTATCTATTCTATTCTTTTTAATTACTACTACTACTCTATCTCTCTCTCTTATTTTCTCTTTTCTCTTTTATCTTTTTATCTTTTTATCTTTTATCTTTTCTCTTTTATCTTTTATAAATATAAAATATAGTAGAAATCGAGGGTAGAATCTCGCTTCTTCTAAAAAGGAAAAAGGTTATATTTCTTAGGAATAATCTTATGATTTAGTAGTTAGTTAATATGATTTAATATGTCCTATTGAAGTAACTTAAATTATTTTAGATATAATTAAATTGAATTAAATTTATTTTAAATTAGATATACTTAAATTACAGTAAATTCAATTAAATTGAATTAAGTTAAATTAAATTGATTATACGTTAAGCTAAAGTAGTTAGTTATACGAACTCTAATTTTGATAGAAAGAGTAAGTGAAATCTTAATAAAATCTCTTATTATAAAACTATCCTATTCAACTATCCTATTCAATAAAGAGGTTACTTTAAGATAAGAAGTAAATTAGAGTCCTCGATTGACTTAACCCGATCTTAGAGTAACGTTAATATCGAGTAACCAGGTTTATAAATACGCGAGGGACCTATCTTTATGGGTTTGATAGTAGGTCTAAGTGTATGCGAAGTATAGGATAAGGATATTCTTAAGAGCTTTAGTCTTAGACTCTTGGCTTGGGATTTATTCGTAGGGGAAAGGTGGAGAGGGAATAGATGGGTTTAGAGATTTGGTTTTTTTGTTATCTTTTTTTTTGGCTTCTTGTTTTCTCTTCTTGTTTTCTCTTCTTGTTTTCTCTTCTTATTCTCTCTTCTTGTTCTCTCTTCTTATTCTCTCTTCTTATTTTCCTCTCGTGTTGATACTTCAAGAGATCTGTGATTGTGAAATTGGCGGATGGTGCTTTTAGAAAGAAGTTTGAGAATTAGCTGTTAGTATACCTTGACTTGTGAGTCTAGCTTTTTTGGCTTGAAATTGAGGGGTTGGATTTCACTTTTCAGAGTGGTGGTTTTTTATCTTTTCTTTTTTATTAATAAGGTACCTAAGTAGTGTATTAAAGAAGTACTCTGTGAGAGGCGTGGGTAGCGTGAGTGAAGTAGAGTAGAGTAGAGTTTGAGTGTTACTTTACTCTACTCGAGGGGTGAATCTTATGACTTATACCCTACTCTGCTTAACTCATTTGATGCGTGCGTTGGTAAATAATCCGCTTTAAAGGTTTAGATTAATTTCTTAAGTGACATATAAAGAAGAACGTATAAAGGTATAGTACAATATTAGTTAGTAAGCCTCTTTCTCCAGTATGAATCTCAACTTTCTCTCTTCTTTAGCATCTTTGTTTCTGCTACGTGTTACGTGATAATACCACAACCACGAGAGTTAAAACAGTCAAGACTCTCGCCTTTGATTTCCACTTTCGATAACCTCTCACTAATTCGTTGCAGCCCAAGTCTCCCTTCTCCTCGGTACTCTCAACGACGATAGACATCGTACAAATTCAAGACTAGGTAGCACAGAGAAGTATGCCAGTTTTTCTTCTGGGAGAAAAAGATACACTTCTTCAACTGTCACTTTGACACCATCTTAGACACCAAGCTGAACAATCTTTGCGTATGTTTCTGATACACAGGCAAAACCAGAATTATTGACTACATTTCGTAATCAGCTGTTGGTGATTCTCAACCCCCTCCTTCCTCTTAAAATAAGATAGAGACACTTTGAATCAGAAAGCTGAAAAGAGTTTCGACAAGAACAGCAGAGTCGACAGCAAGCATATCAGCGCATTCTCCAATTGCTCGCGATCGTGCCCTTTCTGCATTTCGCGCGGAGTTGGTAAGTCCGACATATTCCAAAAAGTCTAATACGACTCCGTCATAGTCGTTGAGAAAGAAAAACATCGCGGATTTGTAGCCAAAAGTCTTTAGGTTTCCAGCGAGGCTCTATTATTCGCTGGCATTGCCTCTTTGTATACCTCAGCTCTTTACCATCTCCCTGAAGACTCTGTGAATCTTCAAGTTAAGAAGCACTTACTAGTTCGTAACTCGAGCATTAACAATGTCTCACCACTCGAAAAAATCACAACAGAAGAATCCAGCATTCCGCCAAAAATTCATCATTTGCCTATACATCCCCTCCCAACTCCCATAAAAAAGTCTTCAGACCAACGACCCTCAATTGTCAGATTCCTTCGAATCACTCCCACCAGTAAGTGCCACTCATTGTTCCTCTGATGACAATAACTCTATATCAACCTGGCTAGAGATTGCGTTTCATACTTGAGAAAGGTTTCAAAGGAACTCGCGGTTACTTCAATCTCAACATGAAGATCGAATTCGGGAGGACGAATAAACTCGGCAAGCAACGACTAGCCTCTTCCAAAGACACCATCACACCTTCTCAATCTCCACCAAACCATCACCATTCTTTGGCTATAACAATATCACGACTTTACCCATCAAAGAGAAGCAAAGTTAGTTGGTCTAATTTTCGCAGACCCTTCGTTCAGCATGTTCTTCTCACCTCTGTTGTTCAAAACCATGCTCGTATTCCCAAGCAGGACGAGGCTTGCTTTAATAGTAGTAGTTGTTAGTGTCAAAGGAAGCTTCATTCCGCTACGACGCTCACGGATCATAAATGTCAGAGAACATTGTTGCTTTTGGATTTCTAGCCCTCTGAAGTAAGCATGTTTTCATTAGTATACCAAATAGATAGTTTAGACTTCTTTCTGAAGAAAGTTTTAATAGAGATATAGGTGCCCTTCTTGACCTCTGATTCGAAGAAGGAATTATACTATTCATCTAAACAGAGTGAAGTTAAGGTTAAGTTATTTCTTTTTACTATCTCTCTCTCTCTCTCTCTACCTTAGCTCGGTTCTCGCTAGGCAAATATATTTAAGCGTAGATCCTTCTTCTCTTATTCCTATAACAACTTCCTTCCTATTCTAGACCACGAGTAAGCCGATGTAAGATATATAACTTTTCTTAAATATAATAATAGCTATTATAAGCTATTATAATATTCTAACAAAAAAGAATAGACAGCTATAAGTTATATCTTCTAGAAAGAAATATACTATTCTCTTTATAATATAAAATAGAGACACTTAAAGTCAAGAGTAGCTATTACTACTATAATTCTAGAGAACGTAATAGACTAGTTATATTAAGATAGATAACTTAATAAACGCTAGTAAGTTCTATTTGTATAGTAATAGTAATTATAGAAGATAAATAATAGATAATAATATAGAATAAGCTATAATAGTAGTAGAAGCAGGTATACTAAGTGATATCTCAAAGACTAATAATCTGAAAAACGTAATAGAGAGAGTAAAAAGAAGATACTAGCTAAAACCTAGCTAAATATAAGTAGCGACTACTATAGCTTTTATTTTTAGTTTTCTAGTATTCTCTATTTATTTATATAACGGCACGAAATACATACTACAGGAGAAGAGGCATATAGGAGTGCGTTCGAGTGTAGATACTAGGCACTAATACGGAAGAAAAGGAAAAACTATCCCTCTCTAACTCTAGGAGTAGGCTACTATATATAAGAGGTTCAGACTATACAAAAAGGGTCCGAAACTGAACAACCTCGGCTAATATAAAAGCTTAAACCTACGTAACCTTCCTAAAACAGACAATATAAGACAATAACTGCCGAAACCTCATATATAGCAGATACTCCCAGCTATCTAGGATGATAGCATACCGTTATAATTTACTTTTGAAATAGATACTTCTATTGAAAAAAGTAGCACCTTCGAATATTTACAAAGCTCTAAGTATATACGTATAGCTTAGATATGTTGATTTAAGTTAAGTAATTATAAAAAGTTATAGATATAGCGTAGACGCTATCTCTTAGAGACCTAAATCGATAGTATAGCCTAGATTACGGATTTAAAGCTTAATTAGGAAGTGTTTATCTAGTTATCTTATTAGAAGAAATACTAGAGTATTCACTTGTTTTAAGAACTATTATTTAAGTATAACGTATAACTTAATTAATCTCTAAGGAAACTTACCTAGCTTGTAGAATATTAAGTGCTTTGTCTATTCTAATATTAGACTTCTTATCTACTTTCTTTCTCTAATTATATCGTTACCTCGCTCTTAATATATACTATACGTATAATCTATTATAGTATCACCTAATTATTCAAAATCTAGGTTCTAGTTTAAGTTTAATAGACAGTTGTAGTGATAATCGAACCAGGTCTAAAAAGCGAGGTCTTCTATAAACAAAATATAGTCCTTTTACTTCTAGACTACTTTATAGAAGTTTTCCCTGATATAAGTTATTCTTACCGTTCTGTAAGGTTACTTATTACATCTACCGTTACTATTACTTTTACACATTACTATCTATGGTCCTGAAACTCCCACAAGGGCTCAAATTCTCAAATCGAAACTCGGACAATTAGGAATAGCTTCACTTTTTCAAAAACAAAACTTCTAGTAAACACCAGACCTATTATAAAAAGAGAGTCGCAGAGCACTAGCTGTATTTCCTCAACCTCAAGTCTCCGATGATTCTGCCCTCCAAGAAATATATACCTACATAGCTCGAAGAAGGCTTCTTATCATACACCAGCCAAATCCAACAATTTTCTCTTCTTCCAACCCTCCCACTCGCTCAACACACTGTACATAAAATCCTTGAATGAAACTACCTCCGACAAACCTCACTTTTTCTCTTCATCTCCAAATTTCCCCATGACCACCTCACGTTCCAGTGCTGAAGATAACATCTACCATTTAAACAACCGTGAATAATTTGCAGTGCTGCGCTCGTGATACTCATGGAGAAACTATACCAGACTCTTGAGCTTCTATATCGAATCTCTTTCAATCACAGCCACTTCTTGTTCCTTCGAAACTATCCCGTCTTTCCCCGCCAGGCGATGTTTATTAACGCCAATATCATTTGGCTGTCAAATCACATCAATCACCATGGAGATGTCGTGGGCTGGCAAGCTTGGTCTGAAATGCGTTGGCGGCAGGTTCATCGACATGTGCGGGATATGTACTATGCTTATGAAAATCCAAGAGAGCGTGATGCACTCGTAACAAGCTCCAGAATACTAACCGGGTGTAAAAAAAAAAGGAATCAAAAACTTGATACATCACTCAAAAGAAAAAAAAGACAGTATAATAGGAGCAATCCAATCAATTGCAATATTATCTATCCTGTCCTGTACATCTAACGTGGTAAAGAGGAGATCTGAATTTGGGTCACACAACCCAAGCACCCAATCGTGCTGGGCCATGTAAAAGGGCAACCATCATGCCTTCTATCTAACTTAGAGTACAAAATACAGAGCCGATCGAACTTTCATCTATGCTTTCTATCAATACACTGCCGTCTGCGCCTTTGAAATCATTCGTTTATTTGGTGGATTCGCGGAGGTAACTGGGAAACTGTTAGTAAAAGGATAATGCGAGATAGGTATGGCAAGACGTACGTGATCAAATCGTTACGGTCCTTCTCCTTCTTAAGTCCACCGAATGCCATCTTGGTACCTGGAATGTACTTCTTTGGGTTCTCGAGGTAGTCGAACTGTAAATATTTATGTTAGCAGAGGTCCCAACATGGGGTTAAACTCCTTCGAGTGCAGCATCTGGGAGAGACATACTAGAGTGTCGTTTTCCCACTTGACTCCCTTGGCCTTGTTGGCATCGGTGTATGAGAAACCCTCGACTTGTCCGGAGGTACGTCCAAAGAGACCGTGTAGGTTAGGACCGATCTTGTTTCCCTCGCCCTCACCTAGGGTGTGGCATTGTGCGCAACGGGTCTTGAAGAGGTTGGCACCTTTCTTTGAGTCTCCTGTAAATTGTAGGTGGTTAGCAGAGGTTCTGGTTGGTCCTATTGGCATTGAGGGATTTTCAGAGCAGTCGGCGCGTGCGATGGATCAAGCCAGGGGAGCGATTCGAACCCCTGTTTTGGAAGCAAGATATCGCCTAGGGAGAGAGGAAGGTAGATATAAAGTCGCTGAAGGATTGATGGAGTGTTGGTAGCCTCGTGGAGAACCCGAGTCGTCCACTCCAAGCGCTTGCGTGGCGACGACTGCCCCTTCCGCAACAGGACGCCCTCGAAGAATATCGACTCGCGAGAAGCCCCATCGTGTTCGCCAGTGCGATCATCATCCCCAAACCAGCTCTTATATCCAGAGAGCATGGTGTTGTGATTCAATGGCAGACGAAGCTCGTGGTGACGTGACCAATTTCCATCCGAGGCCAGCAAAAGAAAAGGCAGGGGAGGTACGTACCATCTTTGAAAGGCATTTTGAATTAAAAGGTTGTAGGTTGTGTCGTAAAGATCGTAAAGGGACGAAGTGAGCGGGAGGCTATGGTACGTGAGGTAGGAGATGCGAGGAAGTACTATTGGTATGATGGAAAGGAGGAAGAAAAAGATTTTGAATCGGCGCTTGCCAGGTTTTGTTTGCCTGTCGGCACCAGAGATGACACGGAGATTCTTTAGCTCAAGTGGCGCGTGCTGTGGCTCATGCTTAAAGTGGAGCCTACATTTGCAACGTGACTTCTCTCATTGGTCACTCGGCGACTGGAAAGGAAAATCCCGGGCGAAGGGAAATTTTCGGAATCTTTCAACTCGTACGATTCCGGCTTTGCTCCGTGACCTACATACATTCACAGGCGCTTGAAGGTTACTCATCAGTTACAACAGCATTTAAAGTGACCTTAAACCTCGGTCGGATAATTAATTTAGGACCTTGGGCACAATTTTTCGCCTACATTAAAAAGATATTATAAAATCAGCACGCATTCAAACAACCCGTAAACTACATTGCATGAAAGCTAATTAATATGTTAGTATATTTCTTCAGCGGAAAAGATACCTTGACTAAACAGTGTTGAATCGTAGGTGCAAAAAGGACGACGAGTTACAGTACTAATTTTGGTGAGGTTGCCCAGCCACGCACTGTCCTGAATTATAAACCCGACCGAGTAAGCTCCAGAACCGAAGGTCTTCGTTAAATCCGTAAGACACGTCTTTCTAGAAAAGTAAACACCTCGTGGTAACCTTATTGTTGGCGCATATACCAGCGGTGAGGTTTTGTGTTGTATTAACCTGGCAGTTTGAATCAGCACTGCCATCAAGAGTGAAATCATTAAAATTATCTGTTTGAGAGAGTATCAAGCCACGGAATCTAATCAGCGATGACCTGAGCTCTGTAAACTTGATAAATGGTTGCCCACGTTTGATTTGCAAAACGATATAGCATATAAGGAAGGAGGATATCAACTTGTCTTTTCTAACCTAAGCTAGTAAATTTGACTTCTGTATTTCATCAGCAGTAATGTGCATGATTAAAATATTTGATGATCAATGGTATACAGTTTGGCTTGATGCCATCTTTGCTCAAGAAACGATTAGGTGTCTGCAATTCTCATCCCATTTCGCAATACCTTTCACCTCCGAACTTCGGAGAGTGTCACAGGAAAGTAGCACCGACTACTGACTGATAACTTTGACGCTAAAATGTCCGTTGGACATAGTATAGAATATGACCGCAAAAATAACTCATCTTAACGACTTCAACCCCTTTTCCTACCCCTCGCTAAGCTCTACGCTTGTAAGAACTGTGAAGAATAGGCATTGCCTGTTTAGAGCAGTCATTACCCCTTCTATACCTCCTCTCTAAGTCTCAGGCTAGTGACAACTAAGAGGAACCAGCACCGAACTTCTTGCAAAACAGACGTAATAATAGGGAGTCCGGTGCTTTCCCACTGAATATTCAAGTTGCAACCATAAAAATGACGAGAGAAAAGAAGTGTCGGAAGCCGCACTAACGGGTTTAAAAGATTTCAGATTCCCTCCTTCTTTTCCCTTCAGACATTTCTCAAATAGTGTTTCAACCCAAATTTTCAAATACTGAAGGGCACAATCACACATTCGTTGTACTTATATCGACTTTACGACTATAAGACATTCCTTCAACTCCAACTTCAAAGTACATACACCAGTGTCATACAAACTTGTATATCCATTCAACAAGACCAAGACCAAGTCCAAGTCCTTATACACCAAGGAATCTGCAACAATGCCTTCCTCAATCGCGTCCTCTTCCACAGAAACCCCTGCCGGGATGAAGCTTCTCCGCCATACTGCAGATTCTGCCTCTCAAAAATACGTCCACGACAAATGCCACGCCGAGCGACCTCCAAAGGGAGACTTCTGCTTGTTCTGCGATAACGGAGAATCAGCTGGCTCCCAAGAAGCCAATGCCGATGTCAAAGGCAAAGGCAAAGAGACAACTGACATGTCCCGGGAGTCATCTCAAGGATCCGGAGAGGACATGTCCCGGGGAGATTCCTCCACCACCAATACTACCGACACTACCATCAGCTCAGTTCAAGACGACGACACTCTGAGCGAAATTCTTCAAAAAATCAATAAGTTGAATCTCCCACCGGTCTCCCGACAACCAGCTCAGATGACGTTCGCATCTCCAGAGGAAATACATTATCTCTCCCGTACCAAAGATCTGCTGGAAGGTACCATAAAACAGGTGTCCTGGGACATCAGGGAGTTCAAAAAGCACATCGCTGGATTGAAGAGTGCATTAAACATGGGTAGTACTGGTATAGTCGAACCTACCAAAAGACTTGATCCCACTAGGAAGGACTTCGAACCAGGTTGGGTGCCACGAAGTGGGTATTCTAGGACACGACTACGGCATCTTAACTTCCTATTGGGGGAGCTCATAAAGGAAGCGAAGAGATTGGAAAAGGAGTTCAAGGGGTTGAAGGGGTTGTGGGAGACGAGGTTTGGAATTGCTGAAACGGAACTAGCCGTTGCTCCCGGAGAGGAATGAGGATGTGTAGTTGAATGGATATTTATATGAGAACTCGTCTTCCCTTCAAGTGATCCGTGACTTTGTACCCCCCTAACATGGTGATGCTGTTCATATGCCGCCATTTGTGGAGCTTTGCCAGTGATTTATGGAAATCCTACATGAGCATATAGCACTTGCTAAACCCTGGCGGTTCCGGACCACTGGATTTCGGAAAGATTGCAGGAAAATAGTCATTGAACTCCTGCTACCAGAAACGTAACAGAGTCTTGTGAAGCCCTTTTCTTCACTGCTTCCCTCCATACAGTATTCGTAGTTTCGACAGTGGGCTTTTGAGAGAAGAGAGGGACCCGCGGAGAGAACCTTAGGAGGTGGAATTGGGCGTATTTGATAGAGGAGATGGTGGAGGAGGTATATTAGTGCCTCTATTGATGTCAGCGGTGAAACATAGTAGGGAGACAGGGAATTAATTGCGGTTGGGCTGGATGCCGGTACAGGCTTCTCACGCGACTGCCTTGTAAAATGGCATCGGCAGGCAAGGATTGCGATAGCGATTTGCAACAGAGATGTTAGTCCATGGTGTAGCCACCGTTAGCGAAGAAATAAGAGGGTCCCAGGTCTCTCGATAACACCAATGGTGTTGTTGTTTTGTGGTGTCGAGGAAGCTGAAAGGCGGAGGCAGGGAATTCCCACCTTAGGCATACGACAAGGCCCTAACGAGGCCTACATCTTACGCTTAGATATAGCCCTTATAAAGAAAAGAGCATAGCCTTCTAGTAAATATATATATCTACTAAACTTTTACTAGGAGTAGATATATATATCTACTAAACTTTTACTAATAGTAGATATATATATCTACTAAACTTTTACTAGTAGTAGATATATATATCTACTAAACTTTTAGTATTAGTAGATATATATATCTACTAAACTTTTAGTATTAGTAGATATATATATCTATTAAACTTTTACTACTAAACTTTTAGTATTAGTAGATATATATATCTACTAAATTCTTAGTAGTAGTAGATATATATATCTACTAAATTCTTAGTAGTAGTAGATATATATCTCTATTAAATTTATACTAGTAGTAGATATATATATCTACTAAACTTTTAGTACTAGTAGATATATATATCTACTAAACTTTTACTAGTAGTAGATATATATATCTACTAAGCTTTTAGTATTAGTAGATATATATATCTATTAAACTTTTACTACTAAACTTTTAGTATTAGTAGATATATATATCTACTAAATTCTTAGTAGTAGTAGATATATATATCTACTAAACTTTTACTAGTAGTAGATATATATATCTACTAAGCTTTTAGTATTAGTAGATATATATATCTACTAAACTTTTAGTATTAGTAGATATATATATCTACTAAGTTCTTACTAGTAGTAGATATATATATCTACTAAGCTTTTAGTATTAGTAGATATATATATCTATTAAACTTTTACTACTAAACTTTTAGTATTAGTAGATATATATATCTACTAAATTCTTAGTAGTAGTAGATATATATATCTACTAAACTTTTACTAGTAGTAGATATATATATCTACTAAGCTTTTAGTATTAGTAGATATATATATCTACTAAACTTTTAGTATTAGTAGATATATATATCTACTAAGTTCTTACTAGTAGTAGATATATATATCTATCAAATTCTTACTAGTAGTAGATATATATATCTACTAAATTCTAAGTAGTAGATATATATATCTACTAAATTCTTACTAGTAGTAGACATATATATCTACTAAACTTTTAGTATTAGTAGATATATATATCTACTAAACTTTTACTAGTAGTAGATATATATATCTACTAAGCTCTTACTAGTAGTAGATATATATATCTACTAAATTCTTACTAGTAGTAGATATATATATCTACTAAATTCTTACTAGTAGTAGATATATATATCTACTAAACTTTTAGTATTAGTAGATATATATATCTACTAAAT
>LLCB01000308.1:0-68780 GCA_001414345.1 Hymenoscyphus infarciens | reverse complement strand
ATAAGTTAGTATATATTATTACTTATGTCTTAATATATTAAGTAATTATTTAACTTATAGTATATATATTAGTATATATTTAAGTTAGTACTATAAAACTAGTAGATAGAAAGAGATATATATAAATTTTTAGAGATATATACTTCTTGTTAGTATAACTTATAGTTATAAAAGCGATGTAAAAAGAGTTATATTATCGTTCGTGTATACCGAGTAAAGCTAGCTACGATGCCTACTTAAGTAGCCTCTAAGCGAGTGTACGTGTACTCACGTATACTAATCTGAATTGCTATTTACTCCTTGAATATATATACTAATACTAGCACTTCTTTAAAACGATAGAAGTTGGTACTCTAAAAATCACATATCTAAGTTAACTAATCAGAGCCTTCTATTCCCTGTTCTCGACTAATAAGGAGGCTCTATTTTAGTCTCTTATTTCGTTCTACCTATTCTATAAGGTTGATATCTAGCTTATTAGTGTCGATTAACTTTTATAGGATATTATAGTAACCCTTTTTAGTTATAGCATCTATAGGATTACTCTTATCGTTAATCTATTTAATCTTATTAATCTCTCTTAATTTATACGCTTCTTATAAGTATATAATATTAATTATTAGTTACTTCTCCTTAGTTATACCTAATTTAGCTATACATTTATAAATAGACTTTGAATTAGTATATACTATAAGTAGTATCTTAAATCCTAAGATACTTTTAAGAGTCGATTTTATTAAAGTCGTAGTATTAAATCTAGAGCTTATTATATATAATTCTAATACTAAAACACTATAAGTAACTCTCTTATATTTAGTAGAAGACTAATATAAGATATTAGTATTATTATCTTTATCTATAAGAGTAATAATATAACCGATTTATAATAATAAGTTCTTATTATTAGTAAATAATCTATTAGTAAAAGCGTATAACTTTAAAGAAGATTTATCTAATTTAATAAATTTAAGTCCTTTTAAGAGTTTGTTAATTTACTATTAAATTTACTTATTAAGAAGTAAAATATTATTATCTTAAGAATTAATAGTTTAAGTAGTATATAATAAGTTAAAAGCGGCCTTAGGTTAAGATACTATAGCTAAGTATACCTCTCTAGCACGTTATATAATATATTAATCTTTAGTATTTACTATATATAATATCTCTTTTATATTAGATATCTTAGATAAGGCCTTTTATACTAAATCTAAGTATTTTATATAATCTTAAGTAAGAGATATAGAGTTATTAAGATACTTAGTAATTAGCCCTTTATTAAATTTAATTAGATAGTTAATAGTAAGCTCTTCTCTCTTCTTAGATATAAACCTAGCTTTATTAATAGTAAGCTCTTCTTTATTAGTAAAAGCGTTATTAGTAAGTATAAGAGTATTATTAGTTTAAAGGCCTACTATACTAAAAGGGGTATCTAACTTTACTTACTCGTTATATTAGTATAACTTAGTATATAAAAGATAGAGGTTGAATATTAACTGTTCTATTATAAGCCTTAGAATATAGTATTTATAGTACGTTGTAAACTAATAATTACTAGCTTCTAGAATACTATATAATAGCTTAATTACTTTAAAGAATACATCTTTCTATTAAGAATAACTTTTAAGAGAGTATATAAAGAATTTCTAATTTAAGTTAGTTAAAGATTATATATATACTTATATAATATCTTAAATAAATATTTATAAACTTAGAAGTATTATAATAAGTATAAGGATTATTCTTTAGCTTACTCTCTAAATTATAGGTACTTAAGTAAGTACTAGTAACTTTCTAGTATTATTATATACTTAGATTACTAATCTTAACTTTATAAAAGTAAGTACTATACTCTTAAATTTAATATTATCTATAAAGCGTAATCTAAATATTCTAGTATTAAGAGGTAATTCCTTCTAGGTAATAATCTTAAAAATACTACGATTAGTTAATCTATTAATCTTCTTTTATTACGATTTAATATATATTATACTATTATTAGCTATAAAGACTTTAATATTATAAGGTTTACTTAAATTAGTAAGAAAAGTTTTAACATTCTTAAGAGTAATATAGTTAATATTATTAATAAAAGTATCTAATTACTAGAATAACACTTCGATATTACTTAAAGGCTTTAGATACTTTCAGAGCTATCTACGTCTATGCTTTTAGAGAGGTTCTAGTATAGTTTCTAGAATATTAGTGTTTTAGCGGATCTATAACTGTCGAAGTCGGTATTAAGGAGAAGACGAATGTTATTTAACATCTTACCTACTCTATTACTTAAAAGTTCCCTCTTTTTTATAAAGTTATAGTATCGTTTTAGATAGTACTATACTAGAAACTTTCTTAGTTACTAGTACTGTTTTAGAAGTTTTAGAAGTTTTAATAAAGTATAGCTTTATAACTATAGATTAAAACTTTATAGAACTACTTAGTAGTACTATAATATAGTTCTTATTCTTAATTCCTTAAAGGATAAAAGGTCTTATCTAAGACTTTATATACTCCTTCTATACTAAAACGTCTAAATTTAAGAGTAAGTCCTTAACTCAGTTAATCGGTCTATTTTATATATTAAGAGCTTCTTTAACTTAGTAGGATATAATCTACTTTTATACTTCTTAAGTAGCCTTCTTATAGGTCTCTAACCTCACGGAAATCGGTTATAAAGGTGCGTTGTTTATAGTTATTTAAGTATATGCCTTATATACTAATAGAGTAGAGACTAGACTATTTAGGCCTACTATATTATTAATTACTTTAAAGGCTATTTAAAGTACTAAACTTTATAAGAGATAAGGCTCTTATTTATATATAATATTATATATCTATCGAATTAGTCTATAGTATTATTCTACTATACTAATTAAATTATATACCTTAACTAGTATAGTTTTTACTATAATACTTATTCTAGTAGTAGAGTATATAAAGTCTTTTTTAATAAAGTTTATCTTAGTATTTATAATAATATAATTAGAGAGTCTAAGATATATATTAATCTAATATCTTTAGAAGACCTCTTATATAGTTATTACTTTTATATTTAGTAAAAGGTTATCTACTTAATACCTTATTACTTTATCTATATAGTATAAGACTACCTACTTATTAAGGAAGAAAGTATTAATTAAAATACTATAATTAAATTTAAGGTTATTATAAAGAGTAAACTTAAATTAGTTAGATAAACTTCTATGTTTTTAATAGTATTTACAAAATTTAATAAGATGTTAAAAGATGCCTTAGTTAATATAATGTCTAGCTCTTTCTAGTACACGTTATAATCTTAGTACTAATAGGTAGCTAAATCGCTTGTAAAGTCGTTAAATATTAATATCTATAAGAAATGTTAAGTACTTTTATATAAAGTTATATATAGCTTTATCCTAGAGTAGAAAAGGGTATCTAAATTATTATATAATAGAAAACCTTTTAACTTCTGATCCTTTCTTATTTTCTTAGATAAGTATGTTTTAAAGATTATTTAGAGTAATATTTAAGTTGTCTATATTATTAATATAAAGGATAAAAGAGGTATTAGATTATACTATATAGAATTTAGCTTTTCTAATTAGTATATTAATTATTATTAATCTTAAAGATAGAGTATATTTCTTATTAAACTAGATATTAAATTAACCCTTTATACCTTTATTAATAGAGATACTTTTAATAAGTCTAATATATATAAGATATTAGTTATATCTTATACTTAATTTTCAAGCTGTCTTAGTATTAATTATTATACTAAAGAAGTTCTCTTTTATATATCTTTTAGCTATTATTATAAATACCTTCTTTATAAATTCGTATATAATATTAGAAGTATTGTTTAGGTTTTATAGGATATATCTATTAATAGTATGTTTTTATACTAAACTTATTAAATTTATAGTAAGTTATTTAGTATTTAAATCGTTAATAAATCCTATAAAAGTAATGTTATAATAGATAACTTCGTTATCTATACTAGTGTCTAATAAGTAACTATCTTCTTTTAATAGAGTAATAGCTTGAAGTATCTCTAATATCTCCTTCTCCTAGGTACTTTAAGTATATACTATATTTATATTATATACCTTTCTAGTATACCTATCTCGCTTCTCTTTAAAGTGTCTAGAATTCTTATTAGTCTATTTAGTAAAGTAATAGTCTTACTCTTCTTAACTATAATCCTAAGATAAATAGTCGTTCTTTCTATATATATAATAAGTCCTCTTCTTCTTATATTAATCTATACTACTAAATTTATTTATACTACTATATTATCTACTCTTATAAAAGTGCCTCTTAGTTATTATAGTTTTATTTATAACTATCTCTAAATAGACTTTTATATAAGATTAAATTAAACTTTATAAGAGAGTAATAGTATTAGAAATTAAAGAGTCTTAGAGTAAGGTTGATATTATAATAGTATAATCTAGAACCTTTTTATATATTAAAATTAGCTTATTTAAAAATTAACTATTAGTATAAAAGTCTATAGAGAGAGAAAATCTTAGTAAATTAAGTCTTAATAATATGTTCTTAAAAGAGCTTAATATTAATACTCTAAATACTTATATTATCTTCTATAAATTAATATTATTCTACTTAGATAATTAGCCTCTTTTATAAAGTTTATCTTTAAAGTATTATTATATAGATATAGATAAAGCTTTAAAAGATTAATTAATATTTTCGTTAAAAAGTATAGTATAAAAGTAATTTAAAGCGTTACCTTTTAGTATAGTAAGAAAGGTAAGAGAGTAAATTGCTAGTAATACTCTACTTCTCTTATATATGTTTTTAAATATTATAACTTTAATTATAAAGTTGTCTTCTTTTCTATTATACTTTTAATTATCTTTGTATACTTTTATAAGAGTATCTAATACACGAGAGTAGTTTTAACCCTTTTAAGAATTTCATAAAGTTAACTCTAGTTTAAAATATACTATATTTATTTATACTAGTAGTCTTCTACTAGGATTATCTTATTACTAATTATATTCTAGATACTTAGAGGTATTATTAAAATCGTTACTACTAGTATCTTTACTAAATTAATAAGATATAAAGAAGGAGGTCTAGTTATCTTTTAGTAGACCTAAAGGTTAGATTAGAGGTCGTGCTAGGTTATTTAGGTCTTTCTTTTTAAGCGACGGGATTAAAGTCGTTAAAGGTGTTAGTTATTATTATTATTATTATTATATAGTAGAAGATTATTATATAGAGGAAGATTATTATATAGTAGAGGCTTATAAAGCTTTATCTCTAGCCTTTATCTTAGATTAGGTGTTTTAAGTAATATTTTTAACTAGAGGTTATTATTATTAAGGTTGTTATTACTATAGCTTTTATTATCTTTTAGCGTATTCTACTATATATTTATAACAGGATCTTAATTCTTTAGTACTAGCTCCTATTAATACTATATCTTTTAATTCTTTATCTAACTACTTAGTTTAGTTAACCTCGGTAACAGTGTTATATAGTACTTAAAATATAAGTATCTTATGTCTATCTATTTTAACTTATATACCTCTTCTACAAAGTATTCGTTATAACTTAGTAGTAGTAGATTAGTAGATTTTAGCAAATTTATCTTAATCCTATCTTTTAAAGTCTACTTAAAATTTATTCTAAAGAAGAAGGTCTTTATTCTCTCTTTTAGTGTACTCCTCTTCTCTTTTAGTAGTAAAAATCGTCTTTTCTATCTATATTAACTTTAGCTTTAGTGCTAGCTTAGAGGCCTATTTTAGTACTAAAGTTAAAGCTTCTAAAGTCGTTAGAATTAGTATTAGTATATCTATTATATTATAGATGTTATAGATATTATAGATAAATTTAGATATTATTAAAAGTCTATTTATACTTTACTTAGTAGATTATAGGTAAAAGAAATATTAGGTTTCGAGTGAATAGGTGTCTTAGAGAGTATGAATTATCTTAGTAGATAAAAGGAGGTTAGTATTTATAATTAGCGCTTCCTGTCTTAAGAAGCGTTTATAGTATATTATTATGAATTTGAATAGTAGAAGGAGTTATAATTAGAGAAGAGGAGTCTACTAGTGATATTAAGTTTACTTTTATATAAGTATACCTATAGTAGAAATATACGAAGTAACTAAGTATCTGATCTATATGTCTACTAATTAGTATTAGTATAACTTATGGTTATAAAAGCGATGTAAAAAGAGTTATATTATCGTTCGTATATACTAAGTAAAGCTAGCTATAATGCCTACTTAAGTAGCCTCTAAGCGAGTATACGTGTACCTACGTATACTAATCCAAATCGCTATTTACCTCTTGAATATATATACCGACACTTCTAAAGATCTAAATCCTTTTTTAGTAGTATATATATATACTAAGATATATAAGGTTAAATAATAGATTTATATTACTTTTGAATATATATACTAAATACTAGTATATATATATTATCTTCTAATTTTTAGTAGTATATATTCTAGATATATATAAGCTAAATAGGCTCTTTATATTTATATATATTCTTTTATAAAAGATACTTTTATATATCTCTTTTATATTTATATATATAGACTTTATATTTATATAGATTTTATATTTATATAGATTTCATATTTATATAGATTTTATATTTATATAGATTTTATATTTATATAGATTTTATATTTATATAGATTTTATATTATTATAGTTCTTATATTAGACTTATTATTTAATATTAGCTAGCTAAACTCTTACTAACTTCTTACTTTAGTAAGAAGTCTTAATTTCTTTATACTTTTAGCTAAGTAAAAAGTCTTATTTAAATTTAGATATAAGATAGTATACTATTAAAATAAGCTCTTAACTAAGTTATTACTATTATTAACTTTTAAAGTTTTATTTCTAACTTTACTATAAACTCTCTTTAATTTATAATAGTTAGAATAAATCTATACTCTTTAATTAAGAACTTTATATTTTAGTATAAAATAAAGTCTATTTTAGTAATTAAGTATAATTAATTAAGATTATATATTATTTAAGTATTATACTTCTAAAGTATTCTTTAGATTTTAGTTATAGACTTTATATAGTCTAAACTCTTATAAATATATATATTCTATCTTTTTTTATTTTATAAAAGATAAATTTAATAGTTATTTTACTATTATTAAGCTTATATAATAGTTTATATTATTATATTAGATATATCTTTATATACTTATTTACTATTTATATATAGTTTATACTATTATAACTAGAATATTTATAAATAGCTCTTAGTAAAAGTTTTATATATTATTTATTTAAAATAGTTTAAGATTTAAGTCGTTTATATTTTACTATTATATTTCTATACTCTTTTTAATATAGTAAATTCTTAGAAATAACTAGCTTTTATAATAGTATACTATCCTAGATAGTTAGGAGTACTTACTATATATAAGGTTTTAATAGTTATTATCTTATATTATCTATTTTAGAAAGGTTACGTAGGTTTAGGCTTTTATCTTAGCCGACGTATATCGTTGTTTAGTTTTAGAACCTCTTATATATAGCTACCTACTATTCTAGAGTTAGAAGAGAGATAGTTTTTCCTTTTCTTCTATATTAGAGCCTAGTATTTACGTATATTATTCTACTAAACATACTCCTATATACCTCTTCTATAGTAGTATATATTTTATATTATTATAACTTTACGCTACTCTAGTCTAAAAACTTATAATAAAAGTTATACTTTTTATAAGTTACTTAGAATAGTATATAACTAGCTACTATAGCTAGAAAAGGTGAAAGCTATAGTACCTTTAGGGTTAGGGTTAGGGTTAGGGTTAGAGTAAGATAGAATTATTAGTAAGTAGAACTATATAACTCTAAACTAATTAGATAAAATAGATATAAATATTCTATAAAGTCTATTTAAAAGTATATATATATTATAGTATAAAACCTAATATAAAGTAGTTTTTAACTATTAATCCTATACTACTTATTAGGTAGAAGAAGATATAGACTATACTAACTCCTAAAACTAGAATAATATATATAAAGCTTTACTTTAGTAAATATTAGAATATTATTATATATTATAGTACTATTAATAGTTAACTATAGTATTCTATATTTATTATTAGTTTTTATTTAGTATTAGTTATAATACACGTATTTAAAGTTAAGAAAGAAGGTAGTCTTAGAAGGAAATAAGAAAGGATTACTAAGTAGGAAAACGTACCTCTAACCTATTAAAATAAAATAGATAGAAATTTTCTAGGAAGCCTATCTTAAAGAGTGTATAGTTTATAGTATAAAGGCTTATATAAAGTATTTTCTTAGTCTTAGTTTTATAGTACTTATAAGGTAGTATAAAACCGATCTATACTACTCTCTCTGTTTTTAGTTTATAGAGAAGTAGTATAACGTAAAATCTTGTCGAGAATAAGACTTAGGTTTAATTACTTACTAGTTCTTTTAACTCTATAATATACTAAAAACTATTAAAATCTAATATTAAAGATATAAAAACTAGTTAGAAGCTAGTAAATTATATATCTTATAAATTTCTTAATAATTAAACTAATTAGATTAAATATTTATTTAATTAACTAAGGCTATAGTTTTTACTAGTTCTTTTAACTTTTATATACTAGAAACTATTAAAATCTAATATTAAAGATATAAAAACTAGTTAGAAGCTAGTAAATTATTTTTTTTATAAATTTCTTAATAATTAATTTATATATATTAAATATCTAACTTTTTAATTAATAAGTCTTATATTCTAAAAAGTATTAAAATCTAATAATAAAGATATAAAAACTAGTTAAAAGCTAGTAGACTATGTATTTTTTAATTTTCTTAATAATTAAACTAATTATATTAAATATTTATTTAATTAACTAAAGCTCTAGTTACTAACTAGTTCTTTTAACTTTTATATACTAAAAGGTATTAAACTTTAATAATAAAGATATAAAAACTAGTTAGAAGCTAGTAGACTATATATTTTATAAATTTCTTAATAATTAATTTATATAAATTAAATATTTAACTTTTTAATTAAAGGTTTAATTACTTACTAGTTCTTTTAACTCTTATATACTAAAAACTATTAAAATCTAATATTAAAGATATAAGAACTAGTTAAAAGCTAGTAAACTATATATTTTATAAATTTCTTAATTATAAAATTAATTATATTAAATATTTATTTAATTAATTAAAGCTATACTTTCTACTAGTTCTTTTAACTTTTATATACTAAAAAGTATTAAAATCTAATTTTAAAGATATAAAAAGTAGTTAGAAGCTAGTAAATTATATTTTTTATAAATTTATTAATAATTAATTTATTTTTATTAAATATTTAACTTTTTAATTAAAGCTTTAATTACTAACTAGTTCTTTTAACTTTTATATACTAGACTTTATTAAAATCTAATAATAAAGATATAAAAACTAGTTAGAAGCTAGTAAGTTATATATTTTATAAATTTCTTAATAGTTAAATTATTTATATTAAATATTTAACTTTTTAATTAAAGCTTTAGTTATTAACTAGTTCTTTTAACTTTTATATAATAAAAACTATTAAAATCTAATATTAAAGATATAAAAACTAGTTAGAAGCTAGTAGACTATATATTTTTATAATTTCTTAATAATTAAATTAATTATATTAAATATTTATCTTTTTAATTAAAGCTTTAGTTACTAACTAGTTCTTTTAACTTTTATATACTAAAAACTATTAAAATCTAATAATAAAGATATAAAAACTAGTTAGAAGCTAGTAGATTATATATTTTTATAATTTTTAATAATTAATTTATATTTATTAAATATTTAACTTTTTAATTAAAGCTTTAATTACTAACTAGTTCTTTTAACTTTTATATACTAGACTTTATTAAAATCTAATAATAAAGATATAAAAACTAGTTAAAAGCTAGTATATTATATATTTTTTAAATTTCTTAATAATTAATTTATATATATTAAATATTTAACTTTTTAATTAATACTTTAATTACTAACTAGTTCTTTTAACTTTTATATAATAGAATTTATTCGAATCTAAAAATAAAGACATAAAAACTAGTTAAAAGCTAGTAAATAATATATTTTTCAAATTTCTTAATAATTAAATTATTTATATTAAATTTTTAACCTATTAATTAAAGCTTTAGTTATTAACTAGTTCTTTTACCTTTTTTAGACTAAGAAATATTAAAATCTAATAATAAAGATATAAAAACTAGTTATAAAGTATTTTTATAATTATTTTATAATTAAATTATTTTTAATAAATAACTAAGTTTATAATAAAACTACTAGTTATTAACTAGTTCTTTTAACTTTTAATACTAAAGGCTATAAAACTCTAATAATAAAAATCTAAAAGCTAGTTAAAAGTTAATAGATTATAAATTCTTTAAATTTTATAATAATTAATTCTAAAAGCTATTAAATTTAAAATTAAAAGATATAAAAACTAGTTATAAGTTAGTAAGTTATAAATTTATTAAATCTCTTAATAAGTAAATTAATTATATTAAATATTTAACTTTTTAATTAAGTTATTAGTAGTTAAGTAGTTCTTTTAAGTTTTATATACTAAAAGCTATTTAATTTTAAAACTAGAGATATAAAAACTAGTTATATACTATTTTAAAATTATTTGATAATTAAATTATCTTTAATAAGTAACTAGGTTTATAATAGAACTACTAGTTATTAACTAGTTCTTTTAAATCTTTTAAACTAAAACCTATTAAAGCTTTAAACTAAAGATATAAGAACTAGTTATAAACTAGTAGAATATAAACTATTCTAATTACTTTCTATTAAGTAAATAACTAAGCTTATTATAAAACTATTAATTATTAACTAGTTTTTTTAACTCTTTTATACTAAAAACTATTAAATCTTTAATCTAAAGATATAAAAACTAGTTATAAGCTATTTTTTTCAAATTATTCTATAATTATATTATAATTAATTAATATCTAAGTTTATAATAAAACTACTTACTATTACTAAGTTTTTTTAACTTTTCTAGACTAAAAACTATTAAACTTTTAAAGTAAAAATATAAAAACTAGTTATAACTTAGTAGAATATAATCTTCTTTAATAAATTTATAATTAATAAATAACTAAGTCTATAATTAACTCTTAGTTATTAAGTAGTTTTTTTTAAGTTTCTTATTTTATAATCTATTAAATATTAAAACTATAAATATAAATACTAGTTATAAGCTAGTAGAATATTAATCTTTTTAATAACTTTATATTAGATAAATAACTAAGTCTATAATAAAACTATTAGTTATTAACTAGTTTTTATACTATCTTTAAACTAAGAACTATTAAATCTTAAAACTAAATCTATAAAAACTAGTTATAAGTTAGTAAATTATAATTCTTTTTATTAATTTTATACTTAGATTATATCTAATAACTCTCTAATTTTATAATAAAATACTAGTTATTAACTCTTCTTTTTAACTTCTTTAAATTAAAAACTTTTAAATACAGAAACTAAATCTATAAAAACTAGTTATATATTAGTAGATTATAATTTTTCTAAATAACTTTATAGTTAAATTATATTTAGTAAATTTTAAACTTTTTAATTAAACTATTACTTATAAACGAGTTTTTTAACTTCTTTATACTAAAATCTATTAAATATTAAAGTAAAAACTATAAAAACTAGTTATAAACTATTTACTTTTAAATTCTTTAATTAACTTTATAATTAAATTCTATTTAGTAAATAACTAAGTTAATAAGATAAGTACTAGTTACTAACTAGTTTAGCTAACTTTTTTATACTAAGAACTAGTAAATATTAAAGCTAAAACTATAAAAACTAGTTAAAAGTTAGTAGATTATAAATTTTTTAAATAACTTTATAAATATTTAACTTTATAATAAAAGTATTCGTTATTAACTAGTTTCTATAACTTCTTTATACTAAAAGCTATTAAATACTAAAAATAAAATTATAAAAACTAGTTATATATTAGTATTTTATAAATCTTTTAAATAACTTTATAATTAAATTATCTTTAATAAATATTTAACTTTATAATAAAAGTGCTAGTTATAACTAGTTTTTTTAACTTCTTTATACTAAAAGCTATTAAATACTAAAACTAAACCTATAAAAACTAGTTATATATTAGTAGAATATAGCCGCGGCAAAAAGTGCACCGCCACAGGATGAGGCTCGCCGAAACGTCGATGTTTCTGGTCGCAACAGAAGACCCCGCTAAGGAGCATAATCCACGAACTACCTGACACGACGCTTTGCCCTCGAGACCTAGACGTACACAATCGAATTCTCAATCTTCATGCTTGACGACTCCAACTCACGATTCTTGACAAATACTATAGAACGACTGCACTCGGGATTGTCTTTCGAGGCGGATCCTCTTCGCCAGGATGGGGCTCTCAGTGATCCGCGAGCAGCGCGAGAGTAAGGGCACACCTCACCACTTGTTCTTGCATGCCACTTACCCGCATGCCAGTAATTATCAGCACTATCAAATCAATCACTCGGGGCGACGTAAGTTTCCTGCTTCACGCCCCCTCTGAGCTCTGCTGACCGCCCATAGTGGAAGGTGCTGGTCATCGACGAGTTCTCCAAGAAGATATTAGACAATGTGGTCAAGGAAGATGACATTCTCAACGAGAATATTGCGAGTACGTGTGGGAACAAATCCCGATCGAACAACAGCTAAATTCCACAAGATATCGAGAAGATTGAGGACAGGCGGGAGATGAACCAAGGTATGGACGCTATATACCTGCTGAGCCCGAAACCACATATTGTCGATTGCCTCATGGCAGATTTCGAGCGCCACAGATACCGAAATTCATATCTAGTATGGACCTCTTTCCTCGAGCCCAAAATACGCGACCGAATCGACCGTTCAGACATGGCACAGGAACAAATGGCAGGATTCTACACTCTAGCCGTGGACTATTTCCCCCGCGAGTCGAACCTGGTAACATTCCGCGATCCTTACAGTTTCCAAATGTTATACAACCCAAGCTGCAACAACCTCGTGGCCCCCCATGTGCTTGTGCTTGCCAAACAGGTCAGTGACACACTTTGATTTGGTATATACAGAGGCTGACTCGATACAGATAGTAGATGTTTGCGTCTCACTAAACGAAAACCCCAAAGTACGATACTACCAACCTCGCCCTTTCACCCCCCGAAACGCGTCAGACCAAGATCAATACGGCGCAAGGATTCTCAGCAAATACTTGGCGGAAGTAGTGCAGGATGAATTAGATTTATATATGCGATACAACCCCGGATTTCCACCTCCCAGCTCCCGGCCTCAAGGAGTCCTCATTATTACCGATCGGTCCTTCGATTTGATGTCCCCGCTGCTGCACGAATTTACATATCAGGCCATGGCTCACGATCTACTGCCAATAAAGGAAGGTGAAAAGGTGTTATACACCACAGTTGTCAACGAAGGCGCCGGGAGACAAGAAGAAAAAGATATGGAAATTGGGGAGAAGGACAAAATTTGGGTGGAAAACCGACATCGGCACATGAAGGACACCATCGAGAAATTAATGGGCGATTTCCAAAGATTTATCGACGAAAACCCACACTTTACAAACACCGAAGGCGATGCGACAAGTTTGAATGCCATCAAGGACATGTTGGCAGGTTTACCGCAATTTCAGGAACTCAAAGAAGCATATTCGTTGCATTTGAGTATGGCTCAGGAATGCATGAACATTTTCGAGAAACACAAGTTGCCAGATCTAGCGTTGATAGAACAAACGCTGGCTACTGGCCTGGATGAGGATTTCCGGAAGCCTAAAAACATGGCGGATCAGGTTGTAAAAATGCTGGATGACCCGAGTATTGGTCCCTCAGACAGGTTACGCCTGATCATGATGTATTGTTTGTACCGTGAGGGGGTGATACAAGAGGACATTGAAAGACTGCTTCTCCATGCTGGACTCCCACACGAAACGGTCAATGCGAACGTGGTCACGAATTTGGACTTACTCGGGGGTCGAACCCTCAAAGCGGACGTAAAAGACAAACAACTTAGCACACCACCAATCCTCGCAAAGAAAGCGGCTCCGACCGCCCAGGACGAAGAATTCGCACTTTCTCGATTTGAGCCAAATGTCAAATTGATGCTCGAGGAGCTGACCAAAGGCACCCTAGATCAGTCACTCTTCCCATACCTAATACCACCAACCGACAACTCTGCAGAACTCGCTCTCCAGTCCCAAACCTCTCTCCGAAGCGCTAAACCAACATGGGCTCGAAACCGCATGTCCACAGTAGACAACCGACAAAGAATATTCGTCTTCATGGCAGGAGGAGCAACCTTTTCCGAAGCCCGATCATGCTACGAAGTCGCCAACACCCGAGGAAGAGATGTGATATTGCTTACCAGTCACATGCAAACCCCTGAAGTATTCGTACGACAAATTCAAGACCTCGATGTCGATAGAATGGCATTACATCTCCCAATTGACGGTCCGAAACCTAGAGCTCCTGATTACCTCTTTATGAAAAACGATCCGCCTCCACCTCAAGCTCGTCCTGTACAACCTCTTCAGCAAGCTATGCCGACTTCGAGACTGGGTGGTCTTCCTATGCGTGGAGCTGGAGGTCTATCGCCGTCGGGGAAGGCACTTTCTTCGCAACCTCCTACGTCACAGATGGCGGCTATGAGTATGAATTCTGGTTCTGGAAGACAACCTATTCAGCTTGGTACTCCGAATGGCAGTGATAACCATAAACCCGATAAGAAGAGTAAACATGATAAACATGAGGGCGAGGAGAAAGAGAAGAAGAAAAGGGGCTTCTTTGGGAAACGAAAGGATAAATCGTGAGGCAGGAATGGTTCGTGAGATATATATAGAAGGTACGAGCATTCATGGCGGATTTGAACAGTCCAGTGGATGTTTGGATTTTGCAAAGGGCGCATTTGTCTGTTTAAGGCGGGTAGGAGGGAAATGTGAGCATAGCAAGGCGTTGAGCGCATAGCGATGTGTATACCGAATCATGTGCACAGAAGAAAATGCTATTTCGAGGGTGCGAGCAAACCTGAAACATTGGTTTGGCATTATCGAGCAAGCAAAATTTGGGTGGAGAGAGGGGGGAAGGAATTCGGCTGGTTTGGCTGGTATCAAATTGGTATGGTATATGTGCGGTTGGGTTGCTAACTGGTTGTATGGATGGGGAGATTGTGCTTATAATTTCAGAGAAACGCTATTAATTTATAAGAGTAGTAGATAGCATGTAGATAAAGCAATGAAATTATAAAGATCTCAGTATCACATTGAACTATGTGAATCAGAGATACAGTGATAGTTGTTAGTGAAATTATCGCTCAATTTCGAGATGGAGAAATACGCTAGATTCACCACGAGCATACCCTCAAGGCCAAGGGAAAATGCGGGGAGATTCCTTGACCTCTAGTAAATAATCAACTAGTTCCGTTCTTGGTGAGCCGGGAAATGGATGAAGGCGTAAATCAAGGCTGAGAAGAGAGTTGGGAGTGACATGTTTCAAAGAGAGACCCTCCAGCAAGAAAGGGTGACAGGGAGAAGTATAAGCATTCGTCACTTCACAGGCATAGAACAAAACATGACAGTGATACAGTTCTCATTGAATAATATCAACCTAACGCTGGCGTACTATCTAGGTAGAAGTAGCATCCTCTACCTAGCATCTCAACCTCACGGGAACAAATATAATTACAAAGAGCTGACTGTCATCTTTCCCCGTACCTCCTCCCCCCAGTGTATTCATTTCAAAATACCCCAAAGTCCATTCATTTGCCATATTTCATTCTTCATATGAAAAAAAGTTAATAATCAATGATATAACTCTTGTTCAGTCCAGTATGAGATCCAGTACGAGAGATTGTAGATCTACTGTCTCCGGAAGTTGCCCTGTGGAGGGGGGCCTCTTCCATCAAACGGTCCACCAAATGCCATGCTCTCTGGGCCGGGGAAGCCATTCATTCCAGGTGGTAAGAAACCCGGTGGAGCCTGTGGTGGAGCACCGAAGAAACCTCCAGGTCCCATGCGGGGTGGACCTGCCATGCTTTCAGGTGGGAAATTGCCCATTGGGAATCCAGGTGGGAACATTTGTTGCGGCATTGGCATCGCGCGGTTTGGTCCATTGGCGAGTCCAGGTGGAGGAGGAATATTTGGGTTGATACGGTGTTGAGGTGGGAGCTGTGCAGGGCGGTCCCAGCCAAGATCCAGTCCTGGTGGAGGAGGACGTTGCAGGATTTGGGTTGGGTGAGCCGGGTTTCCAGGTTGTCTTTCGTGTTGCTGTGGTGGGCCACGCTGCTGGAAAGCTTGTTGTTCAAAATCATTGAAGCCTGGAGGGCCTTGGCGCATTTGTCGTTGAGATGCGGAACGTTCTCTTTCCCGATGTGCCGCGGCTTCTCGTTGCTGCATTTGAATTTCCTGCTCACGCTGCTCCATCAGCATCTGTTGGTGTTGCTGCTGTTGCTGCTGTTGTTGTTGTTGTTGCATGTGTCGCTCGGCAGCCGACTTCTGACCTGGTTGCATTCTCAGAAGAACCTGCTCAGATCTTTGGGGCTCCGGAGCTGCCTTCATGAGACCCATAAGGAACTCTGATTGGCTGTTTCGTCCTGGTTGATCAGATCTTTGCGAAGACTGGCTCATTGCATTCTGTCGTTGACCACCCAAATCATGCATCATCTCTCTCATGTTATCTCTTAATTGCGGTTGGCTGTTGGCAATTTGTCGTTGAGCAAGCAAATCTTGCACTGCTTGATGAGAAGGATTTGTAGGTTGCCGACCTTCGACGTGACGTTCAGTGCGATATTGTTGAAATGGCTCCGGTGTAGAAACCGGAATGCTCTGCTGCTTTTCCTGTGGTGGTGGCTTTTGGTGTTGCTGCATAGCGGGATTTGGAGGTGGAGTAGAGCTAGGCTGACCAGATGGCTGGGTCATCTGAAGCTTTTGGAGCAACATTTGGAAGGCCTCTTTCTCTGCCGATGATTGCGACGAAGAATTGGTCCCTGCTCCGGCGAACATCGCCTCCAAACCTCCTCCTTGCTGCATTGGCATAGGTGGTGGAGGTTCTGTTTGTCGGCGTACAGGTTCTTCTTGCGTAGTGAAGAATGATGTAAACCGAGAAGCTTTGCCGGTAGTCTTTGCTTTTGTAATGCCCTCCTTTCGAGATTCGATACCGGATTCTGGACTGGCCTCGTCCTTTGGGGAAGCCCACTTGCCGAAAAACTTGTCTGGTCCAGTATCAATAGCAAGCGGAGTTTCTACCTTTTGTCCTGTTGTTTCCAGGCCAAAAAACCCACCACCAGTATCCGGGGGCATGTCATCCATTGGAGTCTTGGTAGCCTTGTCCTTTCCTTGCATCTGCTCTTTCCACTTTTGGAAATCTTCCTGGGTATGGGCTTGATGCTTTTCCTCCTCAGGCTCAGCCAACCATTCAGGTTCACGTTCTTGACGCTGGTCTCTATCCCTATCCCATCGTCTGTCGCCCCGATCGCCTCTCTCACGTCGGTCTCCTCTGTCATTTCTGTCACCACCTCTGTCGTCCTTATCCTCGCGCTCCTTCTCTCGCCAGCCTCTGCTACGATCCATGAACCTGTCTCCATTACTATTACGGTCCTTCAAGGGTGTAGGTCCATCTCCGCTATCCTTGAACCAAGATGGTTCGTTTCGGCCACGACCCGTTCCATTTCTACGGCCATCTCGTTCCTGGTCTTCGGCTTCCTTGTCCCTAGAATAGGTGTCAAAACCCCGCGACGGTCGGTCCTTTACATCACGATCTTCTCGATCCTTGAATCTTCGTTCATCCTTGTGTCTGTCCAAGCCCATCTTTCCATTAAATCTCTCTGCACCTTCATTGCCAAAACTCTTGCGGGGTTTGACCGTGCTCCAACCATCGCTGTCTTGGTCGCCATCATTTCGTCGTACACGTAGGTTGTTGTTTCGTCCATCTCGTGGTCGCTCATTTTCTCCTTCGCCATTTCTGCCGCTGCGGAAATCAAATCTTTCGCGTGCACCAGCATCTCTGGTCGGGGTCCGATCAAGGGAGTCGAAGGTTTTACCACCAGTACTTCGAATGGAAGTGGCTGACATGAAAGAGGTTTTTGGGGGACCGAGAATGATATCTTCGGGATCTGTGTAACATTAGCATATTGAAGCGTGATTGGAGGATGAATTACGTACTAGCGCTGTTGCGAGATACATGTCGTTCAGCACCTGGGCGTTTGTTTGGCTGATCTAAAATCAGGTCAGAATCATAGCTCTTCGCCTTCTCATTTGTTGGTTTGGAGAGATTACGAGTAGGATCTGCTGGTGCTCTGCTACATGTTAGCGTAGAGTTCTCTCGCATGCCAAAGAGCATGAGCCTACCCCATCCATTGCTCTGCTGGTGGCAGGCTTGAGGGTTTCACCACCAGGGGTGAATCTCGTAGGAATATCAATTCATCTGGAGTATATCGGATTGACATCGTGATGGCATAAAATCCTTCGTCTTCTAGCAATCCTAAAGACTCATATGCTTCGTGGAAAGCCTGTCCCGTGCGAGGCTATGTTGACACAGAGGGGGTGTGGCAGCTGGCGAAGACGATGTGGAACGCGAGCTGGGAGAAGGAGGTGGCAGATAAGGGTGAAAGCAGTTTCCAGGATCGATGAATCGCCGTCCTAGAGTAGAAAAACAGCAAAGAGCAAGTGCCTTTGCTCAAAGTTGTCTTCGAGGCACGCTGGGCGCGAGGCGCAAACCGCCGTTTGTGTTTGCGAAAGCGAGGCTGGAAGCCGTATAGAGACAATGATGCGATCGTATCAAGGTGTGGGGAGGATGGCAATCGAGAAAGGTATCTGGTGGTAAGGCTCACTGTTGTACAGGTGTCGTGTAGGTGGGCTTTGGGATGGTGTTGATGGTGTTTGTGAGGTATTGTCGTTTTCCCCAGTGTAGGTGCACCACTTAGGACGGCATCGCTTAGCCGAGCCTGACCCTGCCTTAGGTTAAGGCCAAGGCAGCAAACCTTAAATAAAGTTATTACTTTGGAGAGCAATTCAACGCTCCTATTGGCCAGGTAAGCCTATTGCTGAGAAGGCAGGCAATTAAATGTGTTAAACCAGGTAGTTAAATCGCTAAATAAAAGTCTTCAATGACAGAGTGATATTGTGAATGTGCCAGAACAGTTATTTAGCTTTCCACAGCGCACCATCTTCTTGCACAAAAGGTACCAAAAAATCACTTTACGTCATCATAACCCAATCAAAAAAGCGTGATATGCGAGAATTATCTTGTAAAAACCTACAAGACCTCTGGGTATCTGTACAAACAAATCTAAAACTCCAAAGTATCCTTCTTCACAACATCAACACCTTTCGCCCATTTCCCAACCCGCTTTTTATCTGACGACTCCAAGATCTTCTCCATCAACACCTTAAGTGATATACCCGCACCTAATGCAACCTGAGCTTGAAGCCAAGTCATGCTACTAAATCTCGTAATAAGTGTCGTGCTTCCCCCTTCAATCGTAGTAGCTCTGAAAAGTATCCGCAATATCTTGTCACGTAAACCGGGGGCAAGGTAAGCACTGTTCCACAGGCTGAAGAGCTTCTCGAAGACTCGTCGCTTGCGATATATGGCCATATCTGCTGTAGTTCGAAGACCAGCAAGCATCCCAGTGAGAAGCCAACTTGTTTCCTGGTAGTATGCATCGTCCAAGCTGGGAGATTCATCGAGGATTTTGTACATCAAAGGCACTTTGTCTAATTCCCACGTAGGCCCTTGCGAAAGGAACTTGTTGGTCTTTGGGTAAAGGCAATGCAGCGGATCGTTGAGAACATTGATTGCGCGGGAAGCGAAGGCTGATACCACAGTTGCTAATGGTTCCTGGCCGATGATTTTCTTGGCGGTTTCCACAACCTCGGAAAGGAGAAGCCAAATCTGTTCCTTTTCTTCGAAAGTCGACTCCTTGAGCTTGGCTGCGAACTTTGATATATTAGTTGCTGCTTCCATCCGCACACTCAAATGCTCTGATGATAGGAGCATTATGAGCGATGCCAAATGACCCCCCTCAACGACTTCGTCAACCTCCTTCGTAACCCATCTCACAAGCGATGCGTGGTCCTCGGTGGATACCGGGGTAACTTCAAGCATCTTTGACGCCATGGCATCTTTCTCTGATTCGGAGGGTCCATTGGGTTTTGCGGCGTCGGCAGATTTTGGTTGTGCTTTTAAAACTGGCTCGGGAACTTCAATGTCATCTACTAGTTTGCGACAACGATCAATCGTTTTCCGGGCTGTTGAATCCTTCGACATGGTTGAAACGAGCTCTTCGGTGACTGACTTGATGACCTTTTTATCCTCCTTGATCTTAATACCGGTCGCCAGATAAGTTGCGATGAATTGGGCAACTCCAGGCAGCACCGAATCGTCTGTTGATTTCAGCAGGAATGGCCATTGTTCTGCGATGACCAAAGTCAAGAGACTAACGGGTTGCTGTTTCTCAATAGATTCATGAACTTTGGAGTGAGCTTCTTCTAAAGCGAAGAGGTACTTGACTGGCTTTGCTGCGCATCGCGAAATGCAGTCGTCAAGAAATCCATATATGGCTGGCGCATCATCAGTGCCAGAAAGCGATCGTAATCGTAGTATGAGTGAGTCCAGAGCTGGGATCACAGTTTGCGTTTGTAAAATCTGGTTTTCCTCAATGATCGAATTTAGTACCGATTTCAGTCGAATCAACGGGATATCAACAGGGGCTGAAGCCGATAGTTTTAGCATGGCCATGAAAGGGGTTGTTGGGAATTCTGGCGTCTTCGTGAACCATCGCATTCCTGGCGAGAAATGAGCAAACTGAAAGAGGTTTTCTAATTCCATCACTCGCAGCCCTCGATCTTCAGGTTTGAGCGATGGATCTTCCGTATCACGAAGTGCCTGAGCCAGAACTCCCGACACGTCGAATTTCGCATCCAGAGCAACGCTTGGAACAACTTCATAATACAACACAAGTAACTTGGTGACAGCTTCCCTCTGTAACATGTCGTCCTGGGCCATATTTCTAAAAGCATGAATGATATCCTTGATCGAAGGGCATCTTTTGCAAAATTCGTCGGACAAATGTGGCGCAGCTTTTTTCCATAAAGAAGATGTGCCATTCGCTGCCTCCTGGTACATGGCCAATATTTGTTTGAATTTACGAAAAGCAATGCAGAGCATTCTGATAGCGAAGAATTTGATCAAGCTCTGAGGGTGTAGCAAGCAGCCCCTTAAAACCTTCTGGCTCAGAGGTTGGGGAAGGACACACTCTAAAACTATTGACGGGGGTGGTGGAAGTTGTGCGTATCCTTGTTGGTGGCCAAAATATTGGGGAACTGGTAACTGAAGGCAAGAGAAGAGGAATGTAGAATAACCGATCCATGTAGCTGTGAGTTTAGGATCAAATGCAAAGGTCTTCTTGTTGAAAAAGTATTCTGCCACAAGCTCAGGAGCTGCAGCAAAGATAGCCACCAATAATTCTCTTTGCTTTGTGCTTGACCATGGCCTTAGATTTTGGATGAAGTCTGATAAGATTGTATTCCGTACTGGAACTTGTTCAGTAAACTTGTCCATCCACTCAATGCTATCCAGACCCAAATCAAGCAGGGTTTGATCAGCATCAACGTCGTGAAGATCGTCTGGATCGACGCCGCGGGGATAGAAGGCAGTCTGGCGATTGAGCACCCCTAAATCGTGAGAAGTGCAGGCCAACACAAGAAACTCATGCGCCACATTAACGACAGGTTTAGGTTGAGTGTTTGATTCTTGTTCGGGTTGATCATATCCATACAACATGGCAATTCGACCTAACGAGGTTGCGTTGACAACTTTGGTTTTGGCATCTCGTGGGAGTGCCTCATCCTGTAGCACGTGCATTTTTAGTGTTTCCAATATCTCTCGAACCACAAATGGCGGGTCGTCCTTTATGTCTTTGGTCAATGCTGATACTATGTCTCGTTGGTATAGGAGTTCTTTTTTGGTATCGGCTGGTAACAGTTTGAAAAGGGACAAGAAGAATCGCAGAGCATTGGTCCGGACGGATGGTTTTCGAAGATCTTCAGGACCATCACCAGTATAACGAAGATTCAAATTCCGTGCCAAGCCTTTGAGAGTGAAGTCTCTTGTCCGGAAGACTTGCTTTGCCATTGCCCCTCCGTCAAAGGTGCTGATTTCCCTAAGTAATCTCAAGACTGGAGAAATGACAAAGTCCTTCCCTTTTGTCGCTGTCAACCCTCGAACTACCATATCCAATTGGCTTTTCTGAAGGATTGTTCGACATAATCTCAAGCCATGTTCGGAAAATTCGAGAATACTGGACATTGTACGAAGTAGTAGAGCAAGGACGGCTGGGACGGCGGATAGGATGGTTTCGGTATTGGATTGGGATGCAAAACTCCATATCTGCATGATATCGGGTAGGTGTGCTGCGTTTTTGTCCTCTGCGTCTGGCTTGAATGAATCGAGGTATTCCCGAAGAATTGCTGTATGGCGTCCATTGTCGTGTTCCGAAATTGCGAAGCTGTCGAGGAATGCCTTGAAAGATTGAATTCCTGGTGGTATGAATTAGTGAGAGAAGACTGGAGGAATACGTCTATAACGTACCATGTCTCGACCGTGTAGGATCTTGGTCAAAGGCCAAGAGTTGTCGTAGCTGTTTTCCAGAGTGTATTTCCTCGGCCGGGCCCAGGTTCTCTACCACATGCCCGGCGGCTTTTCCGACGTTTCCAATCTTCTGGCGTTTGAGGTAGGCCTGGTTGCCGTCCTCGATATCGTCTGCGGTTCGTTTTCCCATGGCTAGGTGTTGTGATCTGGTGTTGTTTGCGCTTCTCCCAGACCGCCCATGAATAAATAGCCTTGGGTTTGGATTTTGGGAGGGGTGAAGCAACTTTTTTCTGAAGATATCGGCATCGCGAACCGCCGACCTTGCGCTGCTAGTCTGGTTCGGGGCGATCAAAGGCGGTAGAAAGTGGCAGAACATATCTATCTATCAACACCAACAACGACAACTTATTTCACCACACCAACAACGATGATGTGCAAATAGCACATTGCTCTTTGATCGTAATATCGATTGCCATGTCAGCCGCTTTCCCCTCAACGCCCCGGCGGGGCACTCAGCGGGCATCGCATCTACGACATATGAGCAATGGCAGTTCAACGACCTCGCATAGTCAGCCCGTGACCTCGCCCTCAGACACAGGCACTGTCCAGCATGATCCTGTGCCATTGCCGGCTCCTGTCGAAAAGAAGTGTATCCTCTGGATTCACGAAGACCCATTTTCACTCCCCGAGGTTATCTTGAACCTGGATTTATTCCCAGATGTCGAAGCTGGGGATCTCATGGCCATTCTCTCTTTAAAGACTGACTCCCAGGAAAATGCGTCGACTTCGAAAATGGAAGATAGTCTTCATACCACAACGCGACGTGAAAGAAGCACCTCAACCCCAAACAGCCCGGGTGGAACCAACACCAGAAATCTCGATGCTGATTTTGGAAACCGTTATTTATTCATCGCAAAAGACATGCCAAAGGAGATGAAAGCAAAACAACCGCATATGGAAGTCTCCGTTGCGAGACATATTGCAGACGCCTTTCATTTTAGGTCAAGATCCCAGGTTCTTGTCATTACAGTTTGTTTAACCCCTTCTGAGTTCGACAAACATCCATTAATTGACTTCGTAGACCGATGCTACCACCAGTTCTGCGTCCCATATCGAGCTTTCATTCAAGGATGAATATCTCTCTCGATCTGACATGTGGAGATTGGCTCTTCAGGAACTTGCCAACAAGACTGTGTTCAGAGGCCAAAAGATTCTTTTCATGGGCACCATAAAAGCTCAGGTCACTTCCATATATATTGCCGGTCGTAAAGTCCTATCTGCTTTCTACTCGACAAGTACAAAACCCATCTTTCGAAGCGAGTCTGCTCGTTATGTCATCTTTATCCAAATGTCAAGAGAGATGTGGGATTTTGACTCGGAAGGCTCTGGGGAAATCATGTTCAACAAGGTGGTAAATGGGTTTCTACCCGCTCTCTTCAAGAAATGGGCTTCGATCAAAGCGAAGCATCTCGTCAGTATTGTTCTTTTTACAAGGGTTGAGTACGACACGGGAATCGCTTCAGAATTAGCTACGGCAACCCACGACAGTACTTACCATACGGGAACACAGCCAGAGGGCAACAAGAAGCCATACAAAGACTTTTATCGAGTGGTTGTTAGTGACATGGCTAGTGGTTCGTGGACAAGGATTTTATATCAGTTGAAGCGCGAATTCAGGTTCTTTCTTCGAGACATTTCTACACATCGCATCAATCTGATAAATTCCCTCCCCCCGCTGCCTGGTACTGCAGAAGAGACAAACAAGGTACTAGGCACCCGTATAGAGGCTCGGCCATCTTTGGCGATGCACGGAAATGTTTTGGAAGCAATAAATCTCGCCTCATCTCAATTCGCCCATGACTACATCGATCGAGATTTGGTTCGGACAGGAATATCTGTAGTGGTAGTTACACCATCTCCGGGTCTCTTTGAGGTTGATTACGAAACATTGAGAATGACCACGGAGACTTTGATTGGAAACGGTATTGGCATTGATCTGGTTTGTCTGCCAAAAATGCCTCTTCATTCGGTACCCCTCTTCCGCTATCGAAATCCGCTTTATAAAGCTTTCCAGGAGGCATTGCATATGAAATCGTTCAGAAGTGAGGATAGCACGCCACGTCAGAACGCACCGATCTTTGGAAGCAGTTTCTCCTCCCTAAACGAATCTTTGTCGCCCCTCAAAGCATCACTTCACGATCGAAGCATGCGCACAGGTTCCTTTTCCGCATCGGCCCCTCCAAGTGAGTGGTCTTACGCCATACCCCATTGGATTGATGTTTCGTTCTGGACTGGGGCCTCTCAGGATGTTCATCTAGGAAATCCATCGGCAGGCCTTGTCAAAAATCGTCGGAAGAAAGAACGCACTCAGAAATCGCAAGACTTTGCCATTCGATGCAAAATGTATGAGATGGAAATGGCTAGTGTAATGGAGAATGTCCTCACAGAAATCACGGTCACTCCTTTGCAACATGATGCACTCTTTCCTCAAATGATTTTCGGCCCCCGGCAGGTCCCTGGAAGCAAAACTGGTCCAGAAGAGACGTCAGTATGCCGGGAAAAGGTTCTTGCCAGCTTCATGGAATTCGTTAATGGTCCTGCAAAGGCTCAGTTTGATCGAGGCTCCTCACAGGAAGAAAAATCTTTGTTCAAAGCATTAGACAAGTTTGATATATCCATTTCTGAGCTTTTGAGTGCCACAGCCGAATCAAAAACTCATGGGGAGGGCAGACGACTTTTCAAACCAGGAAGCGAGGAAGCCATAGGAAAAACTCTTTTGCAGGATCCCAAGGTACTCGGGACCTCATATGACGAGAAGAGAAACGCGAAAGGTGCTATACCAATGGAGTCATCTCCTTCAATCAAAACCAAACAGCACTCTCGCCACGGAGATGATAGTATAAGTAGTAGTATGAGCGTGAAGACCTCACCCATTAGACCCACGAAATTCGGTCGACAAATTAGCCTTGGGAAGTTTGGGTTTGGAATCGCGGCACCCAAAGCTGCTGTTGCAGAGATTCAAACAGAACATGCAAATGCACCTCGACCAGCTACTTCTACAAATAGAGGATCGGATCAGAATAAAGGTTCCTCGGGGACAATGGCAAATCACTTGCTTAGTACCCCCAGCCTAGAAAGGCCGGGATCCTCAAATAGCGAAATGTCCAAAACAAAGCCAGAAACCCCACCATCCGAGAGAAATTCTGAATCTGTTGAAAGCCCAAGAGCTCTAGGTGGGCGGCCAGCCAGACCTATGACCATAAAGAGCGCATTGCAATCGTTGGACTCCACCAACCAATTCAAATCTCGGTCACTGCTTGGGTCTGTCTATGAAGTGCGTGATAGGCTTGGTGAGGGTGACAATAACCTTGCATTGCAGAACATCAGACTGGATGATGCTCAAAAGGTGTTCAATTCAAAGTTAGTCGCAGGCTCAGTTCTTGAGTTACCCGCGACACTTTCGCCCACTAGAGCCATGTCTCCATGGTTGAGTGTACTGAACCCCTCTAATCCCAATGCCAACGACATTATCGGCCCAAGTCAGTATAGGCGATGGCAACACGTTTTTCCCCGTCCCATAAACACCAAGACTATGAAATGGAAATCTCTATGTTGCCCAGCATCAGTGCCTTTGACGACTGAGTACTTTCCCACGAAATACCAGCTTGATACAGAGTATCAACAGAAGCCTTACAATATATACCCGAACACCGAAGATGAGCTGAATGAAGTCGGCAAGTCCAGGAATGACTTCCTCCGGGAGCTTGTTAGCCTGCGGCTTTCTCAGGGGTTTCAAATCGTGGTGGGCTCGGCAGTCGCTAAAGCGTTTGGCCAAAAGTCACTTAAAATTGCAAACCTTTTCGACCCTGGAAACATCGCAGAGGATGGTGCAAGTGTTTTCATGTCTATGGGGAATATCATTCACCAATTATCATGCGTCAAAGAAACGGAAATTGAGGTCAACATGTTTGTGCGCAAGCCAGCTGCTTCCACGACCTCTAATTCCGGTGCTGTTGTTCCTTTTTCATACAACCCTGCCATCCGAACAACTTTGGAAACTACTTACGACTCTCGTCGAGTGTTTCTTGGAAACCCCAGAGATGAATATAACTGGAATAATGTGGATTCATTCATTGCCGGATTCGATGACGAGATGTCGGAAAATTTACGATTCTGGCGGGCTCGTTACGTACTCATACCTGTTGAGAGGCCAACCCAGGCCCAGCGGCGTCAGGGCGAGGATAACGAGGAAGAAATTCGTTTGGAGGGTATTAAGAAACTTACTCAAACTTGGCAACGGCACAGAATCGTCTCTGCGTCTGAGCGTAGATATCAAAGTCTCGCGGACCTCAAGATTAGAGATCAAAATCCACTCGATATTGTTTACAAGACAGAAGATCCATCGATTGTTGTCACAGCAGAACTAGAAACACTCCCACTTCTCGAGACGGGTGATGTAGGAATTCGACGAGGTCAATTACTGGAACACGAATGGTTCCGTAAGGTAAAGCTTGATATTAGTGCGCTAGCAGAAGCGATTCAAGCTCCCGTTGAGCGTGGGGGTGTTCGAATGCAGAATAGAAGGTGGCATTTCCGCCTTCATTACAATTGTTTTATCGGATCTGATATGACGACCTGGTTGCTGGAGAACTTTGAAGACATCGAGACAAGAGAAGAGGCAGTTGAGCTCGGCAATATGCTCATGGCAAAGGACGAGTTGCAGCGCATAAGAGAACGAGAAGTGGTCAAAGATAATGGAAAGGATAAGGATCGGGACATGGGTATCTTCGTCCATGTTGAAAAGCGACATCCCTTTAGAGATGGGCAATACTTTTACCAAGTCACCGGGGAATTTGCAAAGCAGCGCCCAGAGAGTCGAAGTGGTTGGTTTGGATCACGACGTCGCGATATGTCTATACCCTCCACACCTATGTCAGAAAATATGTCAAGAGAATCTCCCCGACCCGAAAGGTCAATCTCAAGTTCTCATCACGATGAAAAGTCTTCCGATTCCGGCACAACTACACCAACCACAACTGGTGGTAGTAAAAGACCAAAGGTGGCACTCAGCAAGGTGATGAAATATGATGTCGATCCTCGTGGGAGGTCCTATCGGCCTGAGAGAATCAACTTACATTATGACCGACTTCATAATCCCGACAACTGTTATCATATTAGAATTGACTGGATGGGTGTTACTGCTAAACTAATTGAAGATGCGATAGAATCATGGGCGCGTACTGCCGAAGCTTACGGTCTTAGGCTTGTCGAAGCTCCTATTGGTGAAGCTTGCAGTATCACGTCTGTACATCCTTTCCGGAGTCCATACATTGTCGAACTCGCCATACAGCCTCCAGACCAGCAACCCAGAACATACTTCGATGTCAACTCTTTCGTTCCTCAGATTCAAAGTAGTCCCGCTAGTCGACATTACTATCAAAAAGCCATTATGAAAAAGTTCAATTTTGTCCTAGATGTCGAAGCAGCCCGGAATTTTCCAAATAATGTGGATGTCACCTACTCCTGGGGTCGACCCGATTTTAAATATACGCAATACATTCATCGATCTGGAGTTTTACTGGCACAGATCACTGACAAAGGCGACTTTCTCCTTCTCGCAAATCGATTATACAATAATCGATTATCCGCGGCATCGAAGGAGCTGGATAGGTACGTCAAAACCGACCATGAACGCAACAACCGGATTCCATCGGGCTTGTACGGTCATTGGATCAACTCGGACAAAGCATCTCCCCCCAATTCCCCCATGATCCGCGCTCAGGCCACTATTAACTACCAAAATTCTCCTAACTTGCGTGCCACTTCTGACGTCTTGGCTCCTAGCCTTCCTGGTTCTAGGCTTAATAACATGACCACACCGGAAAGTATCAAGAATGAACTCGAGGGGTTTTGCCATAGTGCGTCGATGTTGGAGGTTTTTTACAAGGAGGTTTTGGAGAGAAGTATGCCGCCTAGTGCTACGCCGCCGGCACTTAGGAGTCCATATGTAGGGAGTTTGTTAGATTCTCAAATTCCAGTTTTAGGGTTGCCGCCGGGGGTGTTGAATATGAGAGATTCGAGTCCGAGTCCGATGAGGTTTGGGGGTATGGGGATGGGACGACGACAGAGTGCTCAGACGGGGTTCAGTGGGGAGAGCGTGAGGCAGGATAGTCCGAGGGGGAGTATTGGGGAGAGCGATAAGGGGGTTTAAGGGGGTTTGTGAATAGTGTATAATTTGGGTTGTCTGTGTAAATATTAGGCTATACCCGGAGTGGAGGTTTATTTTCTGCTCGGAGTACGGGTTACTTTGAGCATGGAAGAATGTGTGGAATTAATAACGATATAATTCAGGGGCCATGGCTCTTCAAGTTGCGCACTTATTGTCTTGTTCCTTTACTTTCTTCTACCGAATATCTCTATTACTTCATTAAGCTCATTTTCCCTGTCCACCAGGTTGTCTTTCCATTATCCCCGTGTCCACCAAAGTCCCCCATTATTGATCATTTCTTCGCCTCGCTCTCCCCGTCAACACCTTTCGGCTCTCTAATCATGGCAACTAAGCCACCTCAAGTCAGCATTCACCTTCTTAAATTTACTCCCAGTTTTCTTTTGACTCCCCTTCCCTTCCCCTCCACCCCTAGATCACCCTTCACAAAAACTAAAATCGATACATACCATGGACATGGACCTCCTCTCCACCTCCCCACTCCTTGAGAGGAACACTCAGCCGTCCCACCTCCTTGAAGTCCTTCTTTTTGTATACGGGTACACCCATAGGTGAACCAGAGAGGAAACACATTTTTTGCTCTTTGTCTGCGCGTTCAAGACCGACGTTTATTAGACGGCTTGCGAGACCGAGACGGCGGTAGTCGGGGGAGGTTACTAATTCTAGTAGTTCTGTGGGTGGGGTTCGTTAGCTTTTTAGTTCTTGGGTCGTATCGAGGATTTATAGCAAGTCTAGAGATTGAGTGTCGGAGATCATCTTGGACAATATCTGTGACTTTTCCTACTGGCAGAGGAAGTGATTTCATGATTCTTCTCGTTAGAACGAGAGACCAAAGTAGATCGCTTTGGAAAAAAAGGAATACATACCAAAATATGGAACACTAGGACGATATTTCTCCTCCATCTTCTCCAATTCCCTGCTGAATTTGCTTCGTAATTCGCGATTTATTCCGGAGGGGTAGGGGGAAGTTGTTCGTTCTGCTACTATATATTCTATTGCCTTTTGTTTTTCTCATTAATCTTTTTTCTCCTTTTGGCAACAACAATTCGGATACATTGTCTCACCTCTGACTCCCACCCCCAAACAGCAACAGCCACCAATGTCGGAGGAGTAGACTCATAATCAACCACCTTGAACGCCCCACATTTCCCTCCTGATTGCTCAGCTGCACGAAGGATACCTAGTGTACTAGCTTTTTCGTAGGCTAGGAAGTCGGCGGGTGAGACGTCTTTGAATTCTATTTTGAGACGTGGGGAAGTTGTTGACGCGACTCGTCTGCGGGTGGTTAGAGGTGCACTTTTGTAGTGTGGTTCAACTAGAAGATTTGAGGTTGGATAAAAGTGAGCCCAAAAGAAAATAAGAAAAGTAAACGGAGAAAATATACATACATCCTCGCAATCTCGTCAACATCTCCTTCAGCCACCTTCTCGATTCGAAATCTTTCTCCAGCCATATCAAATTGTTTTGGAATCTATTAGAAACAAGTCCCTTTATAGCAAAAGAAGTGTTTGATAAGCGAGTCTGAATTGGCAATAACGATGGCTCAAATTGAAGTAAAAATTAGAATGGAGCGAGAGGATAATACCAAGACCAAAACCAAAACCTTTATATACCTTCTCACCTTCCTTCTCCTTATTCTCCCCGCTCAACGTTTCCCTTATTTCGATCCTCGTGCTTACACCCCACTCTTCCCTACCCTGAACTCCGAAAATCCCCTAGTTGTACGCATTCCGACTCCACACTTCACAACCAAAAGACTCATAAACCCCAATAGCCTACTCTATCGCAACTTTCTAAATATGCGAAAGAACTGCCTTCAGCTCTTAGGCATCAATCTTTTTAGATATGTCTACGCAAGACACTGGTGGGTATGAAGTCGCAGCAGCTTACGTACCCACCCACCGCACGTCACCCACCCAAAAACTGTCTGCCTAGAATCTTGGGGAAAAAAGAAACGTTTTTGAATTGACGATTATGACTGAAGCAAGTATGTCATGAGGTCAGCTAAACTACTCATTCTTTTAAAAAAGTAGGGAGGCTAAACCTCCACAATGTCCTCGTGGGAGCTTCTCTCCAGTCCCGCGTACTTCCTTTTTTTCCTCGACAACGAAGAAGTTTTACGAGCATAATTCCTCGAGCACCTACGATTCTCCGAATCAGTTTAGGAGAATGAGAAACTCAACCTCCTCAATACTCCTAAAGTCCCTCGGAATATTATTTTCTCAAGTAACAAGGAATAAGGTATCCAAAGAGCAAAGCCCACGTCTTGGCGGAATATGCTTTTTCAGCAAATCATTACCTACCTCGCAAAGTCTCCTTAACCTTCACCCCAATTCCTGGAGACTTCACGACAAACGCTTCACCCAATCCACAACTCAAGGAGAATCCAAAGGGCACATACAAAATTAAAGTGTATGCCATGTATTGATCGAAAATGTGTTGTAAACCCTAAGAGTGGAAACTAAGCAGCTATCTTCAGATGATCTAAAATCAAGTGAACCTCTCATTCTTCAAATCAGATTCCAGAGCCATGCAGCTCCTTCCCCAACCTCCAAACGAGAACGCAGTCAGCCCCCCTTTCAAGAATTCCCAGCTGTATGCCATCCACAATTCATCACCTCAACTACACCATCCATCATCAAATTATCAATGATACATGCCTCGAAATATTCCCTTCGTGATCCCCCGCCATGATCATATTCCATGCAATTCATTGAATCCATCATTAAAGTAGCCCCCCCCCCCCCAATCCTCCCAAATTCCTTCTCCAGCCCGCCTAAAAGCGCATCATACGAAATCTGAGAACCTCATGTAGAAAAAGAGCCGGCCGCCCCCGAAACCCATTGCCATTCCCTGATGGAAAAAAAAACGCCAAACGTTATGCAAACTCAGACAAATAAATCAAAACAAATGCGAACTCCCCAAACCGCCTGCCTGGTATCATTGACAAAGAAAGCGGCGGTAAGAAAAAGTTCTAAAACTCCATGAACGTCCAATCGCTAAATTTCATCCCTCTGGACCTTTGTTGCGAAAAAGCAATGAAAATTCTGCCCTCGCTCGCAACTGTGTATGTGGATCTCTTTCTGTTGGTACAAGTGTGGGTATCTTCGTTCGTTCGTTCGTTCTCTTTCCTGCTGCGGCTTTCGTGTGTTGTGTTGGTGGTAGTACAGACAAAAATGAAAAAAATCTCTCAGAAACTTGGAAGGTACGAGGCGAAGGAACTTAATCCAAAGTCTCAATATTGACCAACCAATTTCTCACTCCCTCTCTCAAATGATTCTCCGTTCTCTCCATAACCGAGTCCTCCCCTCGCTTCTTGCTTTCCTCGACATCCTTTGCTACCGTCGTCAAGGCAGAAAGGAGGATCTCCTTGCACTTAGTTCTAGGAACCTCGAGATGGTGCTCAGGAACAATCGGGGTCTTGACAGCATCCGAATTCGATCGTCCTCTGCCTCCGTCTCGGAGTGAGCTACCTTTGCGGGAAGTAGATCTCGATGAGCACTTGGAAGATGAACTCGATGATTGTCCCGATTGGGCAATGATCTTTTCGACTGCTTGAATTAGGGTTTCATCCATAGCAATGATAGGCTCTTCGATGAATCTTTCTTCAACAGGAGCGCCATAAATGCCAGCACCAGGAGTCAACTGTGCAGCTGAATAGACGTTTCCATAACGCGAGTCGATTGCAAGATTGGCAGCTGCGGATTGAGTGACGTTGGGCTTCACAAGTCGTCGATATCGAATTCTCTTGATGCTGAAATTGGTGGTATCTGCGATGATAGCACTACAGACATCAACCCATCGGTCTGGGTGACCGGTGTCGGGATTAGGAGTGGAGCTGAAGGATGGTGTCGGCTCATCTCGCATCGATGCTTTGACTTCCTCAAGAAGACCATCTTGGGTAGGAATAGCCTGCAAAGAGAAATCCGGGTGATAACGATGAAGCCAACCACCGACGTTCAAAGAAGTATCCAACTCACGAGAGTATTGTTCAAATCCATCCAAGCCATTGCCAAAGCCGGGAGTCGACAGATAACCACTGCTTGATGGAGAGCTCACTGCTGTATCGAAAGATAGTTCTCCTGGGAGAGAAACATCGACATCGACAACACCATCTTCATTTATGACAGTTTTGATAGGTGATTCGTATGCACCCTCCGGATTAGGCTTTCGTTCCAAGACGTGAATGGTCTGTTCGGGGATTTCGTCGGGTTGGTCTTCGGCTTGTTCCGTCTTATTTGGCTTAGCAGTTGTAGCACTACCATCCGATTTTCTCAGCTCTCGTCCCTGGTGGCCTTTGCTAGCTTGCGATGAATAGAGAGTGGCTTCTTGAACCATCTCAGCTAGTTTACCAGTGGCGTTTTCGCCCTTGGAAATCGTGATTTCAGATCCGTCTCTTGAGGAAGGGTCGAATTCGGCCGTCGTAGCTGTTGAGTTTTGTCTCTTGCTGCTAAAGATGCTACTCATAGAAAAGCGACTCCATGGTGAATTTCCCCCAATAGAATCATTGCTAACTCGGCCACTGCTCTCACCTCGCGTCAAAGCACGATTCAAATCCTCAGTTGCCAGACTGCCACTACTACCTGGACGTGGATCAGGTCCGGTTCCTCTAATCGGCCGTCGGGTTGAGAAGTGAGGCATCGTCGTAATGGGTGTCACCGTAGTCGTGGTTGCTGCGCTGCTCTTTCGAGTTCCGAGGTGACTTCCAGGAATTGGGAGATTTGCTGTCTTGATAGACGTAGCATCCGAAGTACGGCGAGCTTGATGAATGTGTGGAGGGGGGATCGCTTGCACTTCGGCAGGAAAGCTCATAGTTCGAGCATGAACACCTTTCGCGACGTTGGCCTTCTTGTTAATCTTTCTACGTAGGGACTCTTCTCTCAAGATTGGGACTGCATAATTCGGAGGAGACTGAGAATATGCGCCAAATGATGCGGAGGTGCTAGGTCGATGACGAGGAATTCCGAGTTGCTGATTTGGAGGCAAGAAAGATGACAGCAAAAAGATCAATCTCCGAGCCATCAATTTGTTTTCGGAAACAATAATGGTGCGCGCTGGAAGGCATATCTCGTCATCCCTGTGGGATCTCTGGCGTTGGAGATTTCGACGTCGATACCAACTTGGTCCGAGTGCTTGAAGCCATTCCGTGTGGTTACCAAGAAAGCCCGTCAAGAGGTTGAAAAAGAAGAAGCCCTCGTCTTTCGAACCGGCCCACTTTCCAACCAACCTCGCTTCCTCACGCCAAATTCCCCATCGACCTTGACCAGTGATGACCTGGCTTGTCTTGATGCCACCAAGAATACGTTGTCGAGTAATGTCAGCTTCCTTGTGGATTATCTGAACCTGCATCAAACAATGCGCCGTCAATTGAACCAATTTTGCATTAGTCTTTGGAACTTTAAGTGGTTTGATATCCTCAACTACTCGCTTTCCTGAAATAGAAACGCTGGCAGATGGTGTCCGTACGTGCAAAGAACTGTTGCGAGGGACTGGTGAGCTGATATCGGCTTGTTTGAGTAGAGGTAACAATGCAGTGGTAGCTACGCCTTGCATATGAGAGAGGGTGCGCATGATAATATCCCAATGTTTTGTGACGAGTTCAATACGATCATCCACATCACTTGAATAGGAAGACTCCAAAGATTCTACTCCAAAGCCATGAACAATGCTCCAACCTGCACGGCGAGTCGAGTTGAATGATGAGGGACAAGACTCCTGATCGTTGTACGAACCCGGGCCTCGGAAGCTTGATCTAGAAGTCGGCATCGAAGGAGCGTGCGAGGCTGATGGCAGCTGGATGACGAGTCCAACTGCATACATCGGGGTTCGCTTCTGTTTTGGCTGGACCTTCTTTGATGCTGCCCCCGCATTCCCTCCGACCTTTGGAAATGGGTAACCAGTGGATTCGCTGGGTTGTACATTTCCCGCTGTTGGTGTGACAGTTTGTGACGCAGAATCTTCTTCGATTTCTTCATCGTTGGGTAATGGAACAGGAAACATACGTGTGACCAATACTTTCTTTCTGTCACCCCCTCTTGGATTGTTTGGGCTCATGTAGCCAGCCGATGTCGGAGGTTGCGCAAGGTTGTCTGAAGTAAAGGATTGTGCCAGTTTGCTACTTCCACGCATACTGGATCTTCCAAAGGAGGAATTCACATCACCACCGAATGAGCTAGAGGCGAAAGGTGGGATGTTGTCTGAACTCCTGAGGAGGTGCATTTTGCAGGTGGTTCCTTTGTACGCCAGTACTTCAGAGGTTCCAAAGATGCAATTGCCAAATGTTGTGACCTCCTCCTTGTACTCTCGCACTGATCGCTGCCCATCTGTCTCTGTGATACCTGTCTCTGGTGGACCACCGAAGGGTTTTCGGTTGAAGGCGCCAAATCGTTGGGGTGAAGGTGGTGCAGTTGGCTCTTGCTGTACCACAGCTGGTCTTGCAGTTTGTTGTCCTACACTTGGCTTTCTTGCCGAGCTGATGGAGCGTCTGCCCTCGGATCGCGGTGGGTACACGGAGCCATTGCTGGAAGCTTGCCGATCTAGGGGTGGTGATTGAGGTGGGGGGGTATGGGTATCGTAGAGGAGAGTGGGCAAGCCTGTAGTAGGTGTGGCCTCCTGCATAATTATAACTCTGACATCGCGCATCTCCAGATCGATCTCGCCATTAATGTCGAAATTGGTGATGGCGGCGGGAGTGAGAACTGTTTCAGTGGAGAGAGGGAAGACTTGGTCATTGTGACAAAGCGAGGCGGGGTCAGGGAATAGAAGACTGTGGGTGAATTGGTCCTCCAAATTAGAGTCTAGAGGGCTCTTGGATCGTGACGTTGTGCCACCGCTGCTAGAGAGCAATTTCCCTAGCAAAGACGACATGGTGAAGGTGGTTGTTCGGTTTGCGCGGTCGTTTTGAGTAATCGGTGCCCTAGTCGCAGAAGGCTAGACAATGGTTATCTGCTTGCATGCAGGCATTGCAGCATCATGTTGCCCATTGTCGGTGGATGCTAGGGAAGGGAGTGTGTATGTGTAGGTGTAGGTGTATGTGTATGTGTATAGGTGGGAGGAGGTGAAGGTGATGCGATTGGTTGCGGTAGGTACTGGACTGGACTGGACTGTACTGCGGGACAAGTGACTGCGTAATGCGCGTTCGGCTTCACTTTCAGATGGGAGATGAAGCCTGTCGATCTGGCGGTGAGAGAGAAAGTCGCGTCTTTTCTTGGTGTTTGCTCAATGCTCAATGCCGTTGCAGTGAGCGATTGGGCACTGGGAAGGTGAAGGTGGAATGGTGTTGTGGTGTTGTGGTGTAGAGAGGAACTGGTAGTGGTGGTGGTGGTGGAGAACTTGAATAAGGTTAGATCGGACTTGTGGTGGGCCGAGATGGCTAGACCCGACTATTCAAAAAGGAAAAGGCGGTCTGTCAGAAAGAACACCAGGATTCAGATTCAGTGGGAAGCCCCACGATAAAGAACCTATCACACCCCCAACTCCCTTCACTCTTAGTAATGCTGGCGTCTGCAATGGAGAAGGAAAGCATTACAGTTGGTAAAGGATTGCCTATATATGGGTACCCTAGTGTTGACTACTCGAGTAGCCCGTGGCGCAAGTCTTTGAATGGGGAAGTACTTAAGTGGTGCACCACCGGAGCAACTCTCCCCCACTACCTTCCTTACCTTGGGAAAGCGACGAGATATATCATAAAACCAACGCTATGGCAACGTCTCCCTTCCATCGTCATCCTTTCTACCCTTACCCTTCATCCTTCATGAAATAGGATTGGACGTGATCAGCAGGTATCGTCAGACTCTCGCCTCTTCTTTCGTGAACCGAAGGCTAAACGTTGATCCCGGAAAGCTGGGTAATAGTGTAACGCCCGAGCAAGGCAAGACGAGCATATGTGGACTGGTCCAGCTATTCGCTATTACCGGTCGGAGTGCTGTTACTGTCTACGTACTCTACTCGACTCGAGCTATTCATGTCAGGGGAAACGAGTTGGTTGGGCTCTTCCCCCCTCGCTTGCATTGTTCATTGGGCACCGCTCACCTCCAACCCGGAGAGCTTCCGTCTTTTCCGATTGACTTTCTTAGCCTTTACAAGTACTCATCTAAAATTAGTTTTCCAAGATATACATTTGGTGCGAGTACTGTACTGTACTGTACGGTACATATTCAGCTGAATCAACTGCTTTCAAGTCCGTGGGAGCCGGTTGGTGTTGCAGTGCAGTACATTGCCTCGGATCTTGGGTAGGATGATATATCAGAAAGAGATCTCTGAGTCACGATGCTTCTGGTAATAAGGGGCGAGTGCGAGTCTCATCTTGCTCGGTACGTGCTGAGTGAGGATCAGCTCTTGTTGATATGCCACCTTATCAGGCAGTACAAAAGAGGCGAAGCATGCATAGTCAGGTATTGCTCATCATTTCATCGCCGCAAAATAAAGTAAGAGCAGGCAGTAAGCGTTGGTCTTTAGCGATGGCACGAAACGATACCGTCCCGTCCACCAATCTCCCCGAGACAGACAGTGAAGCATGGCACGATAACGCATCCCAGCTTTGCATGGCATATCACATACGTACATGCGCCAACTATCAGATAATCACATCTCAAGAATCTGCATCATAAGTAACGAATGAAACTCCTTCAACAACGGCCCGGCGCGACCAGATATCATCCGTTGATTCCGCACCCGTCTGCCAAAACGTCCCGGAGATTTCATCGGCCAGCTGCAGCCGTCTTTCCTCAGACTTATTTTACTGTACACCTCGAGTTTCTTGTGTACGTCATCCCAAGTTCAGCCTTCACAAGAAATCAAAAGGAGGAAATTGAGTTCACGAACAAAATACCGAGTACAACTCCCGAATAGCATCATAAAAAGGAAGTAAACATCCACCCTCTTCCAGCCAACCATTCCCGTCCTACAACAAATGTAAAACAACTCAAGACGTAATGGTAATCTCCAAACGAGCTTCCCGTCTAGCAAGGCGACACAGCCTTGTCCCCGAACCGAGGTCAAATCTCACGATGCGTTGGCGCAACAGGTGACCGCTTTTCGCCCAAAAGAAACTTGGAAATGACTAAGTGTCTCCCCCGAATTTTGCTGGATATATCTCCATCAAACACGGCTGACACAGATGATCTCTTTCTCAAAAAAAAAAATTGAGAACAGTACCTCTCGTGTCACGTTCCCAGCCAGCTCATCTTGATCTTCACGAGAAACAAGAATAAGCAGAACTGACGAACAACGGGAGGGAAAGAACAACACATTATGAGTCCAAGTCTGAAATGAAACAAATTCCAATAAGACACATTGTATCGTCCTATACCATCCCATATTATCGAACCTCCTTCCTTTTCTTGAACGTCCCCCAGGGCCCCCAGATTTCCGAGGCAGCAAGGTGGGTATGTAATTTTTGGAAAGGTCGGTGAGGCTCCTACGAGGTAACTTACAGGGGATCCCACCAATGTACTTGGAGGTATGGATGTACAGCCTCACTTTTGTATGCTCCCTTGTCTCTTGATATCGAGCCAATAGGTATATAATTCAAAACTCAAGCGCGATGCGCGCACAGAGCTTTACCACTTCGTACTTACTCTCCCCCCCTAAATAAAATGTAAGCGCACGGCCTCTGTGCCATACTAAATGTCTGTGCACTGTACATTTTATTCAGGGGGGGGGGGAGTACAAGTTTACGAGGGGGCAAGCGACTTTGTGCAGGGCTTGGTACCTAGTACCTACCTATACTTCTGATGGATATTCTGACGTAAGTTTTTGATATTGTTTTTTTATATTTCCAACGCTCTGCTCGGCTACTGCCATGGGGCATTTCTTCGCACTTAGTCTTCATCCGAGTTATCAGACTCTCCGGGACTTCCCATAAGCTCTTTGGAGATGAATTAAGGATATTTCCGAAAAGAAACCAAAGAAATCCCCCTCCCTCTACAACAAAACTACATACTTCCTCCAACTTCGACTAACCCATCGCCAACACCAACTAGTCCAATCCAATGGGCAATTCATACCATTGGGCCCCCTCGTCAAAAACAGCCTTAAAGGTTTTCTTTTCCAAATCTCCACACTCACCGCCCTCCTCCGCTCGTCGAAAATGAACCTTTTCCCCCCACTTTCAAGCCTTAACCCCCGCAACAAACAACACAACCTCTACAAATACAACCACTCATTCCTAACCAATACCCGTATGCTTAAACGCCTTATGATGAAGGACAGGACTATACAGCGTCGGGAAAACGCAATTACAGCCCAAAACAAAAACCCAAACATCCCTCGCTCACTTCGTGAAATAGTTCTTAGATTTGAGCTTCACACGGAAGAATGATCTACCCATATTTATCAATTCCCAACCTGTGAGAAGAGAGATAAACAAAAGGGTAGTTAGTTACTTGAACGCGGAAGACGTTATCGCAGCCACCGAAGGATTGATCTTTGTAGAGAGAGCCAAGGTTGGAATCTCTGAAGAGTCGGAGTCTGAAACCAAAGTGCTGCCATACTATAGATGAATATGTCGAGCAGGGCTTCTACCGCGAAGCCGCCGATTAGAGTAGAGACGACTCTCGCATCTACTCTCTTTCCCGCCCTCTTCCATTTATGATTTCTTAGTATCGAAGAAGAAGAAAAAACAGGGCACTGCGGTTGACGCAGCGAGGTAGAGATAGGAATGTGAGTCCTCGTTGGGAAGGGCAGGGTTTGGAAAAAAGGTATCGCGGAAAACTCTGCTTTGCCAGAAGCGGAATTGCATCTGAATTAAAAGTTGAGGTTCACTTCAATGGGCTTTAGAAGAATGTGCCTAGAAAGGAGCATCTGGGTGTGAGGGGAGTTCGGTCTCCGAAGGGAGATTGGCAAGAGATTTCCGAGCCTAAGAAACACTTAGGCGCGTCAGCCCCAAATAATTTTGAACTGTAATACAAGGGTCCAGCTCGTGGTCGTTCCTTCCTTGGAGATCTCATCCATGAACTTGGCCACGTCAGGAGATCGATCGTTCCTTCTCGAACTGGAACCCACGCACTACGACGAGAACGAGAAGATGAGGTACGACCCCCGGTCTGCATTTAGACTAAAACCCCTCTTCTATACTGAAACCAAAAAAGGGGGGCAAGACTTGGGCAGCGAGCTCATCATATTGGGTTGAAATGCTATAATTGTGAGTCGTCTCGATAAGATAGACTAGTGCAGTTTTGACATCGACAGAAACAAAAGCTCGGGTATTCTTCCGCAAGAGAAGTTCATGTTGAAGATTTTGAAAGCATCGCTTGTTTCATAAGCAAAAGGTGGGATGGCAGTTCAACTTTTTTCGTCAGTGCTATGGAATCTGCTATGCTGTTCGCTTCTATACCGAGTAGAAGCAGAGAGGAATGATTGGCAGGATCATTTGTAGGAATTTTTTGGAGGTTCCCAATCCCTGCCCTAGGTAATGACGATGTTCTGTTCTTCTGTATTTACACAAATAAGCTTTGTTCCATGGAAACGTTCTAGACTGGAACTTGAAACAGCCCAACTCACCAGCCATCTGATGATCAATGGCGGCGTTTCTCCGTATCCCCCACGTTCTGTTATTTTTATGCTTCTTCTCAGGTGAAAGTGCTTGGTTCTAGATAGATTCAACCAGATTCCTTAATTAGGCCACACTAATGTATTTTAGAACAGTCTTTATTTCTTATGAAGTAGGTATAAAGTAAAAACTCATTACAGTTTCAAAGTCTCGTCGCCCGATCTCACTCGTCCCTCATGCAAGTTTCTCGAAACTTTTTAAGCTAGAGAGATCTTGAGACTTGAGACAACTTAAACTTTCATCCAATCCCGGCTCAGATCGCAACCACGAAGATCTCAAGTTCCCTTGTAGATCATGGTTCTCAATGCAATGCATCGTTTTCTCAGCCTTGTTGAGGCTGGAGACCCATTCGTTCACTCGCCTACTTACTACTTCTCAAAATGTTTCCATTTTTCATGCTCTCTGCGCTCAAATGCGCTTACCCAACAACAGCCGAAACAAGTCAAAGGCACCTAGAGTCGGTACTTCAAAACTCACAAAGCTAATACTCTTCTCGTCTGAACAACAGAAACAAGACAAGACAGGAAGCAATCAACTCATATCCTTCATGCGACGATGCCTTGCGAGTACAAATCAGCCTTTAGATGTAGCCCAAAAAATATATACAGACTATTCGGTCAATTCACTGTACAAGTATATTACCCCTGTTTAGAGTTATGGGGCTTTTTCACAGTTATCATAAACTTTTGTCAAGTGAGTTTGGGTTAGAGTAAAATCAGTGCTCATTTATCCTTTTTAGGATGAATTGCGATTTTATAATATACTTTGCACACTAATATATATCAACAAACCCAACCACACCGAAAAACAACTCTCCAATTACCAAAACTCAACAACCACCTCCATCTTTTCCTCAAGAATTTCAACATGCAATTCCTCAACAGCCCAACAATCCTCCTCCTCGCCTGCCTCGTCACCATAAACGCCCTCCCAGTCTTTCAAGGAACCGCAACCTCTCTCAACCCGAGATATCTCGCCCCCTTAGCCGACAGAACAGCAGCCGCCGCAAAAGCAGGAAAAGCAGCAAGTGACGCGAGCAAGGCCAGTAAAGCAAGTAAGGCGAACAAAGCAAGTAAAGCTAGCAAGGCGAATTAAATGGTTAAAGTCCGAAGAGTTTGTTGGAGAGGGGAGATTTGTTTTGTACCTCCGTATGACTGATTTTATTCTTGTTCAGCCTGGGGAATAAAAACAATATTTTATAAAACATCTAGCGACTGTCAATGGATGTATGTATGAAAATTCCATCCCATCGATAATGGACGAGCAAAAGAAAAGGGGAATACAAGATAGCGAGCTAGAGGTGGATTTATATCGCGACACAAATAACAATAGGAAGAAGGGGAGGCACAACTCCAAGTCCTCATTCGCGATAGACACTACATCAGGCACTTACTAGCCCTTGTTCCAGTAATTCTTCTGTACACTTGGAACAATTTGACCTCGGGGTTTTAAAACCAAAGTATTTATTAATTGAAGTTATCTTTGCTTGCGAGTGAGAAAGGACCCGGGACTCGATCGGAGATGGAAGAGCGGGCCCTTTGCGGCACCTCGGTGTCAAGATCGGAGTGACAAGGATGGCTCTTTTTCGCATGGGGGGAGAAGCAAGTCGAGAGCTTCCATTCACTCACTTACTTGCTACTTGTACTCCAGTCCAGTCACCTCTTTTGCCATTGATATAATTTCTTATGGCGGAGCATGCGAGTTCTTCGCACGTACAACTATCTATGCGGTACACCATCTCTGCCACCACCACTTGCACGACAATTTCCGGGTTCATGACCCCTCCTCTCGGACCCCCAGGAAGACTCTGAGCGAGCAGCATTATATCCCCGATCTGGGAGATCGCTCATAATTGAAAATGTCAGGGTTGGTATTCCTGTTTCATATTGATCCATAAAACCTCCCAAATACTGACTGCGATAATCTACAGATCGTTGAAAGAGACAATCAAGGCGATCAATGCTCACCTCTCCTCCACCCCGGATCTCACCCTTCCCATCCCCGACGATCTGATCAAAACTATACATGCTTATCTCGATAAACATGAAGCACGAGAGGAATCGGACGCGCAACGACTGCAGGAGGAATTGCTCATTACCTATCAGAACCATGTTCTGGACAATACCTCTCGTCTCGCGACGTTTCTCGCCATTCTGGGCATGATACGACCTGGCATCCGCGGATCGGGCAGAATACTACAATGGTGGGACAAGATGTCTATAACGGTGCTGAGCAAGTTGGGCGAAGAAAAGGGATTAGTGGTCGAGGCGCGGGCAGCTCTGCTGAGGACGTTGGCATATGACGAAGATGACGGCGCGAAAAGATTTGTCGAAGATGATAAGAACACCAGCGAGGTCATGGCAGAAAGACTGCTAAGCATGTGGTTAATCAAGGCGAAGGCTGCGTCGGAAGATTTTGATATGCAGGCTCGATTTTTGGAACGGCAACTTCGACAAATCTTGTTGGCCTATGGAAAGAAGCGTCCACGCGACTTGTTGACTCTGATTGATAAACATTTCGTTCCGAAAGCAAAAAGAATTTCCATACTACCGCTTCTTTGCGAATTTGTGCGCCATGGACCGCCGCATTTAGACCAGGTAAAATTCTCGAATACCTTTGGAGAAATCGAACCTTGCTAATCTCTGTTACAGGTTCTCCAAACCCCGCTCTTCGATGACCTCCTGCGGTGCCTCCAAATTGACACCTCGACAAGAGTCATTTCTCTGTCTCTTACAGCCTTGATTATGATTCTACCACATATCCCTACATCGGCATCCAAACATCTACCCGCCCTCTTCAACATTTACAGCCGGATGCTGTTCTGGGATCGAGAGAGGAAGAAGGCGCATCACAATCCTATGGGCAACGATGAAGATAGTGACGACGAGAAAACTGTCCATTCTGGAGGCGATGGAAAACCATGGGAGAAATTATCATATTTGTTGGATAACGACGATGATACTGTTCCTGAGCTTTTGCATTACTTTACCTTCCTCTACGGACTCTACCCAATCAATTTCATGAGCTATATTCGCAAGCCTCAAAGATACCTGAGACATGCCAACTTTCCCGGAGCGGACGATCTCGATGTTGACCCGACCGAAATTCGCCAACGTTCCGAGACTTTCAGAAAGGTCCATGTCTTACATCCAAACTTTTTCATGATGACGATCGAAAGTGAGCTCACGGATAGCAATCGATGGATGAAGAGCGCTGCTGCCGATGTTGTAGCGGAATGTATGGCACTTTATAGTCCAATTGAAGACACAGAAGAAACGAACCCAACCAGATCCAAAGATGCTCCGAAATTGATGAGTTCCGAGATCCCAGCACCGCTTGAGTCCGACCTTGCGACTCCGTTCCAGTCTCGTCACAATAGCTGGAGAAATACTCAATCAACCGCAGTAGGGCAGCAGACAGACGAGCATGTGCTCCAGACAAAACTGTCCCAGAGCAGCCTTTCTGTCGCAGAATCTCCAGTTATTCCTCCAGAAGACCGACCCCTCAGTCCTTTGATCCAACCCCATATGCTTACATCGCCCTCCCATAATCAACTCCACGACCTCTTAAATTCACAAAAACCTACTCGAGGTAGTATCTATCAGACACTCACAAACGAATCCGCTGGTTCGCTTGCACTTTCCCACACTCCGGATTCAAAGACAACCATACATGTCGATGCGTATCTTGCCTCCTTGGCCTCTCGCGAGCAAATGCCAAGATCAAGATCTCCCTCTTTACACCCTTCAACCGGCACCGACTTCAATTTGAAGGTGGCATACCTACACCGGGAAATCCAACTTTTGCGCAACGACTTGAATTTCGAGCGGTATCTGAAACATCAACATCTCTCTGCTATTGGTCAATTGCGAAATAAACAAATCAAGGAGGCCAGAGGTGAGGCTGAAATCCAAAACCTCATCAATGACAATGCCATTCTCAAATCGAAATTGGAGGAGGCAAAAAGTCTTACTGCACAGATCAGAAGAGAAACCGAGAAGAGCAAGATGCATTCTAGAAAATGGGAGAGTGAGTTATCGGCCAAGTTACGAGTTCTGAGAGAGGAACAGAAAAAGTGGAATGTGGAGCGCGAGGAGCGGAAGAGGGATCTTCAACTGGCAAAACAGAGAACTGAGAAGTTGAAGAATATCGTGATTGAGAGTGAGGCAAAGGAATTAGCATCTCGCCAAGAAGTACAATCTGTCGAATCGAGTCTTGATGAGATGGAGCGACTACGCGTGGAAGTCGATAAACTCACTAGTTCCTTGCGAACATATGAAGCGGGCGAGAACCAGGCGGTTCAAGCAAAGGAGAATGAAGAGGCTGCTGTCAGACAGGTGGAAATTCTCAAGATGCAGCTCCTTGCACGAGAAGAGGAACTTTCCCGTTCCAAGCAAGCCTTTGATGAAGAAATTCAAAGGCTCCAGGAAGAGTTTGAGTGCAACAAGGAGATTGATGTAATTCGTCAAAATCTGATCGACGAAGCGCTGGCGGCAAGTAATCATCGAACGGAACATATGCAGAAAGTATATGATCATCTTCTTAAACGATACCAGGAAACGGAGTCACAATTGGTCGAACATATGGATTTTAAGAAGCAGCACGAGGAGCGTCAACCTCTCGAAGCTTTGTTGGGTGGAGAAGCTTATGGAAATGATGATTCTATGTTGAGTCCATCATCCAAAGTTTCAGGTTGGAATGCAAGTCGAGATGCGATATTGCATGACAGTGATCGCTCCGATACTGCGTATCCTAATCGACATAAATATGATCCTTCCCCTTCCACGCAGTTGGGTAATATGAGTCATGAACCTCAATATTCCCCACATCCATATGATGCTCCTCATCCTACGTTTTCTGGAACAGCACCTACTGCTAGCACTGACAGTGATGAACATTCGGTTGACGCGCAAGGAAATACGAAGGTGAAGATCAAGCCTCAGAGTGAGGTTCGGGTTTATGGCCGAGGGTGAGTTCCTCCCTTTCTTCTTCACCGGGTGATGTCTAATGAAATCATAATAGTGGTGTACAAAACGTGGGCAAGAAGGTTAAGGATAAGCCATCGCCTGGAAAAGAGGCCGAGGGCAAGAAGGAGAAGAAAATCACTGGTTTTAGGAGTTATCGGGGATTTGTGTAAGGTATTGAAAAGGTTCGGTTGGGGCATTTTGCTAATTGTCTGGATATGATGTACCGGTATCAAAGGGAGGTTGCCTGGTGGCGCTTCTTGTTTTTGGCGTAATTGAAGGGAGGGGTATTGAATCGAAAAGGTCCCGAGGTGTGGAATATAGAATGTATGAGGGACGGTGGCTGGTGGCAATACGTTCCGGAGAGATGGCTTCTCAACATAGGTGAGCTTTCACTCGGCGTCAATATCAGTTCAATGATTTACTGTTTACTGGCAGCCAGGTAGCGAGTGGTGGGACTTGATTTGATAAACCATCGCTGGTTTCAATCACCAAAGTGACATAGCTTCTCGACCAGGCTGAACTCTCACTCAGCGCTGAACACAATAATTCAAAGATTTGCAACTTATTGATCTATCATTACTAAATAGTGAAATTGGAACGCCGGGTAGTAATTTCATCGAGGCAAGAAGTGGGAAAGAACAGTGTAAACAAAGTCGCGATCGTATGGAAAACCTGCTGAATTTTCAAACAGCATAGAACCTGGAGCTTTTTGAGTTAAATAAAAAAATTCTATATACTATACAACTAATCTAGACATTATAATTATCGAACTGAAAACAATCACCAGTCTGAGATACAACGTATCTTCCTCTCTCCATCTGTCTGCCTTGCACAGACAAGATCTAACCAGCTTGGTACAAGAATGGACCAGCAGCAACGTGAGGGTTGACGTGAGATAGATTGAAAGCCGTGAACGGTAGATCAGCGTCTGTCAAGGCAATAAACATGGTCCCTATCACATCAAATTAGTCAAAGTCCCTATTCATTTCCCCACACACCATCAGAGCGATGGGAATGTGTACATACCGTTGATAGCAGGATCCCCCTCGTAAGTACTAACATCCGGCTGAATCGTCATGCCGTAGTTCAAATCTCCGACCGTACTGATATTCGTAAGTGGCGAATACGTAACATTCAGCTGGCTAACCCAGATCACGAATTGAGGCGCTCCAGCTTTCGTGTCTGTCACGTAGCTGTTATTTGGCCCCACGGCTTTGCCTGGGTTTTCCCATTCTAACATGATTTTTCGTCCGGGATAACTGAGAGGGATGGTTCTATTCTGCGATACGGCCGAGAGGCAGGAGAACCCTGTATCATTTCTCGAGAGACAGCTTTCGCCAGTTGGAGGATCGGATGAAGGAGCCGCGGGTCCGAAACCTGAAGTTTCGTTGAGACCGGTTTGTGAAGCGTTCCAGCGGGCGGAGTTGGGTTGGTTCAAGACCTTGAGAGCTGGGAAGTTTTGCCAGGCTAGTCTTTTAGAGTTTGAGGGACATTCGGAGATGTAGGGCGCGAGGAGGGTCCATGCCCAACTTTGAGGAATGCCTGTCTCGAACCAGACGGGCATGGGGAAGAGACCTGCGAATTGGCGGAAGATCATTTGTTGTCTTGCTTCGGTGGCGATGGATTGATCGAGGAGTTGGGCTACTTCTCGAGCATCGAGGTGGGCTTGGAATCCCCAAACTCCCGATTCGCCGAAGCGAGTGAGTTTTTGAGTGAAGTCGAAGGCTTCATGGACGGTTGTGAAGGGGTAGTTGTAGGTACATTGTGGTGTTGCTCCTGACGGGCCGCCAAGGAGGTTGCTGAGAAGAGTTGCGTGACCAGATTCCTGGTCGGCCATGAATTCTATGAGGAAGCGGTCGCTGGGGGTTAACCCTGCGGCTGTGAATTCTTCTTCGGAGAAGGTGGCGAGGATGTTGTGGAAGAGATCGAGTTCGATCCATTCCTAGGGAATATATGAGTGAAGTTTTACGGAATAAAGGTAGAATATACACACCTGGTAAAGACCAAGAAGAATGGACTGGTAGTCGAAATCAGATTGGACTCGGTAAACAGGCTCAGTGCCATTGGTTCCCAGTCCTCCGGCTGGTTGATAAGGAAGAGGCTCTGGGTTGTTGAGCGTCCCATTGGGATTGTAAACTAGGGCTGTTGGATTTGGTGGGAGCATAGCAGTAGGACCCGCAGTAGCAAGTGGTGAGTTACTGAGAGCACCAGTTGTAGTTGCGTTGCCTGTGAAAGGGCCATGACTTGTAACTCCAGTGACTTGACTGCTCACAACTGGCGGGGCGGCATTCGTAGCTCCTGGGATCTGATCCGCTGGAAGGCCAGCAATGGAAGTGACTGTGGAAACAGCAGCGCTATTGACAGAGGGCTCTTGAGGGTATGAGTATGTTGCTTGTGGAAGAGCACCAACTGTGGCGACGAATCCGACACCAATTGCTGATCTGAACAACATCTTGATAGCTATGAAAAGCGGTTGGATGAGTGGTGGGAGAGCTGTGTTGTGGGAGTCAGCTCTTATAGAAGCCTCGACGACTTCGCAGCCCCGGACAACAACTTTCTCAAATCAAAATAATCATGACGACTCCCATGTGGCTACCCAGTGCATCTACTGCAGGTCTTTGGTAGCTTGAGCAAAGACGTCCAATCATGATGTCTTGTCATCTACCAGTAGATACAGTAGATACAGTAGATACTCTCATCAACGGTGTTGACTACTAAGTGCCTCCTGGAATCGGAGTTTAGTGGCACCTTGGGACCTACGTGCACCATCCGATGTAGGAACTGAAGGAACCGAAGGAACCCATGTAGGGGGAAGATTGCAGAACAATACTAACTAGTAACACTTCCACAATATAACAAAATATGTGTGAACGTCATTCTCAAAGAGCCTGGCCGTTAAGCTCATCCGTGCTTCCATGTACCACCAAACGCCACGCCCGTGCTGATTCCAAATCTAGGCTAGGAACAAACTAGCAAAATCACAAGAAAAGAGAGAAAAGAGAGAAAAATGAATAATCAAGGTGTCATAGTCAGTCTCCAGAAAAAAGTGCCGAAGAAGCCTGCCAGGAACGGGGAACGCGGAGCAAGAAATATCAGAGACTTTTGTCCGGCCAGATTCGCGACTCGGCATACGCATATTATTGCCACTCCGTACTTGGTTCCTGGCGCTCGAAATGTAGAGCCAGCTTACAACTGGTTTGGTGGTGTTGTAACTTGTGGGAAGATTTCAATTAGTGATGACGTCCTCGAAAATAGCGCCATGGCATGGGTAAGATTACATAGCATTACCCCGCCTGCTGCCGCCAACCGAGCAACTCAGGTACGCGTACTTCATCCTTGAATCAAGAACACTTTCTCTCCCTTCACTCCCTTCAGTTGCCATGGCCAGTCTACTTGCTAGCTGTAAACTCATGTTGATTACCATTGCGTGGTTCGGGTGGTGGGTGTTCTCGCCCCATTTGCAACCAAAGCTTATGAAGTAAGTGAGGTGTGGCGCCAAAGCAAACACTGTGGCGTAAACAAACAAAAACAAGTCCTTTGCCGCAGCGAATACTCTATTCTTCGGGTTTTTGCTTCACTACTTACTTTGGTCGAAAAGTGAGTTGTGAATTGAGATATCACAGTGTCCTTAGATCCGTTCGGTATAGAATTGGTATGCGTTCGTGAATAGCCATTGTCACTTCCGCATCCATAGCATTATTTGTCTTCGAGCCTTCGTGTCAAAGGACCTTTTTTAGTTGATTGATTTTTATGCGTTACACAGTTTGCGTTTGTTCAATGTTTTATGGCATAAATAATCTGTATTTCTGGGAAGTCTATATATAGCATAAGGCGTTGGTGGAATAGTTGCGATATGAGATATTTATTTTGCAGCATCGGAAGCAGTATATTAGAGCCTGTTTAGCTCGCACTTTTTCATAGATTATTAACAAAAGCACTACTAAAAAAGCGCTTAGATTTATGCTATCACTTTTAAACATATAGTAATTTTTTTTAGATATACTAGATTCTTTAGCCTATACTTCTGAATATACTATTATATTCTAAATTATATACTTATATTTAGTAAAAGAATATATACGACTAAGAATAAAATATATTAGAGTTTTCTCTAAAAGCTATAATTTCTTATAATTTCTAGTATATATTTTTCTACTACTAGTCGAGATAATAAACTCTAACTTATAGAATATATATATACTACTAGTTAAACTATTACTAACTATATTATTAATAAAGTTGTTATATAATTAAATATATACTAGATTATTTTAAACCTTCTCTAGTAGATTTAATAGAATTTTAAAAACACTATTAAATAAGCTAACCTAGCTTTTAGAATCTCTGCTTTTAAGAGTCTTAATATTTAATTTTTTGATTTATTTAAATAGAGACTTTTTGATTATTATTCTCTTTCTCTGCCTTACTAAGAAGCTATTTAGCTTATATATAGTATACTATACGTAGACGTTTAGCTAGTATATCTTATATTACGTACTTTTACTTATACTTCTTTATAAGATATATATTAAGATATATACTACTAAAATATAATAATATATTCTTAAAACTCTACTACGTCGAGGCCTTCTACGATTATATATACTAATAAATATATAATAAGCTAAATAGTAAGCAAATATGTTTATAAAAAATCTATAATTTAATTAGAAATATATAAGCACCTTTCAACTCTATACTATTATACAAATCCTGTAAATATATAATAAATTATATGCGTGCTAAACAGGCTCTAAAAGTTCTCAATTACTTCATTGTTTGAACCGGATAATAAGCTGGTTAAATAGAGAGTACGGTGTATCGAATCGATGAAAAAGGTCTCGGCTTTTGCGCACGGCTTGCGTTCTTCAAAGCTTACGTTCTCTAAAGCTTACGTTCTCCAAAGCTTGCGTTCTCCAAAGCTCTGGAATCGGACTGAAGTTGGGGTCCGAAAAGTTGGTGAACTCCTTTTATGGTACTGTTTCCTTTTCTCCGCATTGTCAAGTGTGCTTGCTTGCGTTGACCGTCATGGCAAACGACTTCGTAAAAGCCATAAACGCTGTTTGTTGCCGTTTTACTTCATGTCTACTGGCACAGCACGGCACGATTAATTTCTCGAGTTTGACAATTCACGAAGGGTTTATGGAATCGGTTTCATTCCCATTCACAACTAGTGGTCGAGATGTCTGCTTATCCATTATTTGTGTCCCTAGACACAAGGGGGAGAACTTTCTACTTCAAAGTAAATTTTGCACGTTTGAGAGGAAACTATTCTTGAACGGCCCGCGGTTTCGCAACAACCCCGGATAAATATTAAGGAGTCGTCGTCTTTTCTGAGTCTGAGAGTAAGGAGAGACGACGGAGGAACTCTGTACGTTTCTGTTTTTATTTAACCACGAGCTCCCAGGAAGATATTTCATTTCAACTTGCTCCTAACATTTCAGAGGACCTCATTATCTATTACTTTGGTTCAACCCCCACCAACTCGTCATCTTTCTCGTCCCATATCCCATCATACATGTGGTGATCAAACTGCCATTACTCGAATCGAGTTGCATTTTAATAAATTCTCCATGCGAGAGAAGTGTGGCATGCCAGCTCTTTTCTTTGCTCACATCGTCTGAAGTTTTGCATTATGCCATCACCTCGATCATCCCGCTTGAATATATCCCGATGTTTTCCCCCATGATCATGATCAGACATGTAATCTTCCCCCTGTTGTCGCCTGCCAAAAGGCAAAAGGGAGTTTTAATTTGTCTTTGATCCTCCCCATATTCCGATTTTGGGTTTATTTTAACCTTCGATGACATAAATTAATTATTAATCAATTTTCGAGATAAGCTTTCGATTTCATTTGAGTAAGATCTTACTTTCGGCAAGCTCGTACCCCTAGATAAACGTTAAACCTGAACCTTCTTTTTTGGTGCAACACCCGTACGATTTCAAGGTTCCCAGCTGTCAAAAAAAACGTTTAATTAAAGTAGTGAGGGGGGGGGAGAGTATCGGATTTTCGTGATCCGAAGTCTTCTCCCTTCTGGTTCAGTTCCGGTATTTTGACGCAGAGGGATTTGTTTCGGCGCGGGCAATGTTCATTTAGATTCAAGGAATCAAGTTCAACACTTGCCACGGCACCAGAAGCACCACGGTGCAGCGCAACTTGTACTCGAGTACTCCCACCCCTGTTCCAAGTCGGCTCGTCGCCTCCAAAGTGGTGAGCACTGAGGACATACCTGGGAGAAGAAGTTGGGTGTAATTTGAGGCTCCGTCGTTTACGGTGCTGTGCTCTCTGACCAGTTTCGGATCCAAGGACGAAACCCCAGAACCCGGCTACGAAGAAAGAAGAGCGGCGGTAAATACTTCAAAAGTCAGGCTCTACCGAACTATGTAGTATAATTTGAGAAATCAACCAACGTCTTTTTGGTTGAATTACAACCGGAAAAATTATCTTCAACATCTCTTAGTACTTTTGATAATAGGATATATGTTACTGGAAGGGCAACACAACATTGCAAACTAGAGGATTATCCCGCGCTGCCGCTTTTGTCGTCCACCACAACCCTGGGATAAAGGAGTTCAGGGGTCACCTAAATTATGTCCAAATTCGGCCTCAACCGAGACACGTGACCGTCTCATCGCAAGGTTTAAAACATCATCGCCTTGAGATTTGCGACTTCAGACAACACCCGTTTGGAAAAGCTTAGTCCATCCGATATTTTTCTGCCCCCAAAGCGCTTCTACTTTTAGAATGCCACCAATGATAAGCCTTCTTCGTACAGATTTGTACTGCGGTGATCACCCATCCGTTGTCTCAACCCGAGGAAGGCTCACCCCATCACCACTCACGTCACAAACGCAACCGCGAGATCTGTAGCATGAGAGCAATCCAACCTGAATCCTGATACTCCAGCTCAACGCGGCCACCGCCATGATCACGGTCAGGGGCTTCCACGAGCTTCAGACGGTAATACTGGGGCAATCCACCTCCTCCACACCAATGGGATGTCTCACCGAATGAGTTCAGCGCGGCTGGAAACCTTTACAATGACGCTGCCCGTGCTTCGGTAACACGGCTTCCTAGGAATATGGCTTAACCGAGCGGTTGTTGATGGCCTCATGGTCCATCGATTGGACTTCTGGGTCGAGACTCCAAAGTGGGGAAAGGACGAACACCTCAAGAAACGCCATGTTCTCCGGTATGATCTACTGTGCATTAGATTACCCAGATTTTGAAATGTTCCCCCTGGCCCATAGTGGCGCAAATTGGTTTCTATTCATGTTATAAGTCTCTTGTTGCACCGCTCTCTATTCTTTTTTTTCCCCCTCATCATCGCATCTTCAGTCTCTCTTTCAGTTCGATATACATTCTTTCGGTCTTCAGTTCTGAGAACTCTTAACTTTCTTTAAATACACTTTCAAACACCTTAGGCCGGTCCTTCTTTTAACCTACAACTATCGAATTCATCGAACTCCCTTTCAAATCAACACCATGAAGTACGAAACCGCCTCCCTCATCATTGCCTTTGTTGGCCTCGCTGCTGCTGCCCCAACCCCAGCACCAAAGAATGTCTTTTCCATTCCTCGAGCTATGCTCAGAGGTCGTGAGGTTCCCCAGGAACACTCCCACGACCGATTCCTCGACGGTGTCCGAGTCAACTTGAACATTGACAACCCAGACAAGATTTCAGATCCTGTCTTTGGTCTTCTCGGAAATGCCGCTGCCGCAGCCGGTGCTGGATCAATCAGTGAGTTCTTACACTTCTCTCCAATACTCTAATCAGCAGTCTGCTAACGTTTTCCAGCCAACCTTGATTGTCTTCACCAAGCTACTGCCGATCGAGCTTTCACCAACGCAAAAGCTGCCAACAACGTTACCGGTATGGCTGATGCTCTCATGTACGCCGCTTTGGAGAGAAACACCGGGGGCGTCGGCACAGCCTCAGTTCTTTGCACAGACAAAGCTGTCAACCCAGAGATTCAATCCATCGCAGCTCACCAAGATCCTGCCTCCACGGGTGCCGCAGCAACAAACAAGGCCATTGTTCTCAACCTTGCTAAGCAACTTGCATCCGTCGGAGCCGATCCACAAGAGGCTCTTCTCTCTGGAACATTCGCCCCGGGAGAAAAAACCGATAACACCGGAAAGGGAAACACCTGTGACACTGTTAATGATGCCCAGGGGGGATGTATCTTCAGCCAAAACCTGTTGGTAGATGATGCCACCGCGGCTGAAATTACTGCCGCTGTCGCAGGAGTAGCCTCATCTGGATCCACTGCAAGCAACGGCAGTGCAAGCAACGGCAGTGCAAGCAACGGCAGTGCAAGCAACGGCAGTGCAAGCAACGGCAGTGCAAGCAACAGCACTGCAAGCAATGGCACTGCCAACGCTGGAAGTGTCGCTGCTACAACTCCGTAAGTACCCTTTTTCTTCGAGCACATGTCTTTAGTACTCTACGAACACTTGCGGATACCTTTACCTCAATTGTACGAAACAGTCTATGAGAATTGAAACCATTGTTCGAGAGGATCTAGGAGAATTAGAAACATGGTTTCTTGATCCTCCCTACAGCTCTAGAACAATCTTTGCAATTGTACAAGATCTACTCAAGTAATGAGAAATGAGGTGTTCGCAGACGTTTCTTATAAACTCCCCCTCCTTCTCTCCGTCAATTTTTCCAGAGAACCACACTGACTCAGATATTCTATAGATGTGCATCTGTCACTGCCAGCGCCACAAAGGCTGCTAAGAACTCAGGAGTTGCCCAGGCGTACGTATTCATTCTGCTTTCCTATCAATGAAGCTTCCTATTCAAGATGCATAAAACCTCGAAGGAATTCAACTAATACATCTGAAATAGTACTGGAGCAGCGAAACAGAGCGCAACCAAGGCAACAAAAACCGCCGCATCCAAGGCCCCATCTGCAAGTGGAGCTTCAAGCTCAGGAGCCTCAACCGCTGCCACTGGTACCAACGTCCAAAAATTCACCGGAACTCTTGGTGGAACCCCTCCACCTGTCATTTCATCCGCTGGTGATCGTCCGTTCTCCGTAAATGGTAACACTTTCGTCAACAGTGGAGCCGCTCTTCAAAGATCTTGTGCCATCCAAAACAACGCCTGTGCTAACGCCATCAACTCTGGTGCTGCCTCAGGAGCTGTCAGTGATTGTAACGCACAAGAAACCGCATGCAACGCCGCTGCTTGAAACTTGAAAAGCAGATCGGCGTCTTACTCGGTAGAATTGGGGATCTTGGTTGAATTGTGAGAGAATATGGCGTTCTTGTATAGACAATATGGTTCATTATGAGCTCTTTTTTAACTTTTAACTGTAAGACTAGGTCCTGTAGGGGCGAATGGTCGTTTTTCGATGATAGATACTTATTAATTTATGTGTCTGAAATACCTATTAATTGTGTTTGAGAATTGAAAATGGCACTGGCCATATTACAGATTCAAGAATCTGTACCGCCATCCGTCCGCTCCGCTATACATATATATATATATGCCCAATCAAACCATCTTTGCCTTCATATATTTATAAAATTAGAAGTATATTTATGTGGAGTGTCAATTGAGTAACTTTTTTATATCAGAAACAGTTTTCAGTATAAACATGTTTTTTGCAGGTAATTGAACCAGGATTTATACACTACATTGTAAGGCCACGGATTTTAGAATATCACTCTTCACTCATTCTTAAACCATTCTTGACACCACATCTCAACCCATTCCGGTCTAATAGCCTCACAATCCCGCAGCTTTGCGCTTGCAGCCTGTGCTCCGTCCGTCATGAATTTCGATCCCTTCTCCTTGCTCCTTAGCGAAGCCGTTAAAAGTACCAAGAATCTTGACCGCAGGGCTTCGCTTAACAAGCTCCTCGATGTCAGAACCGCCGGACTCTACCTCGGCATGCGTCCGCTTCAGCCAATCGTCGCTCTTTAGTTTCTTTACAGTCGCAACGATGGCAGGAAGAAGTTCAGTCCAAGTGGTGGTGCGGGGATTCTGAGGGTGATAGACTGATTGATGCTTTTCTCTCGAAAGACTCTGTTGTTGCATTGAAGAAAGACAATTCCGCCAAAACTTCTGCTAGAATATCAATAGGGACCTAATTAATGGTGTTCATGCTAGTCCCGAGACCGTCAGGCAAGGCTCCTACATGAAGCGAGCTTATGACCAAGCTGGGAAGCCATTCCCACCTGTTCCAGGTCCCAGAAAGGTGAACTGGACCAGCAATTTGTCCAACTTCGAGAAATTGACGAGACCAGACAGTTGTTGGTCGAAGGTAGAGAGGGGTACGTTAAAGTTGACCGTCCATCCATTTAGTATGATCTCAGTTGTAGTACTTGAGAGTTCTTCGTACACGGCAGGATCAAGACCAATGTGCATTTCATTGGGTTTTACACACAAGAACGTGACTCGATTTTTGGGAAATTCTAATTCTAATCCGCGGGACTTGCTTCGTTCAGCTTGGACTGATGCTAAATCTGGAGATCTGTCTAGACAGTACACGTGCGAGGCAGATGGGTTTTCGAGGAGGACGTGGAGTAGATATGTCCCTAAACTACCGGTTGATCCAGTGAGGAGAACCACATGGTTTCGTTTGGTTTCACTATTAGAGAACTTCACTTCTGTGAATAAGCGTACTAGCAAGCTCGTCTATAGCAATTGAGTGCTCGAAGAGCAAGTTTTCGATTGCCGATTTTCGAATTTCAGCAAGCTCCTTCATCGATGTTTCTTTTTGGGTTAATAAATCCAAGAAGGCGTTAGATAGTGATGGATTTGTATAAACGGAACTGGGGGCAAGGTCAGGCAGCCCAACTGCTTGTTTGAGGTCGCGTACCAAAAGCAAAGTCTAGAGTGAGTCGACACCCAAAAGATAGAGGTTATCTTGGGCATTAATATCAACCCAACCCATCTGTTTCTTGACAAGCTTTTCCACCAACAAGCTCAGATTCTCCGTGGCAATAGGGCCATCAAGCTTTTCAACATCGTCGCTGGTGCTAATATTCATTTTCTCAGCATCGGCATATAGTGCATTGATTTCCTCGGCGTAAGTCAATAAGGTGAGTTGTCTTTGCACTGCGCCCTTGCCTGCACATGCCATTGGTTTCTTTGGATTGACTAGGAGTATATGAGTCTTCGCTACTTTGGCATGTGTTGGACAGACTTGGTTGGCCTCGTGTATTTTTGGCAAAATGCTCTTAATTATTTCCGCTCGCTCTGCAGGAGCAAGTTCCCTTTCTTCAACCAGCTCGATGAAAATACCGGCTTGGAATCGTTGGGTACCAACAACCAAGGCAGCTTTGACTCCTGGGTGAGTTGAAACATGATGCTCAAATGACGATGGAGTTGTCTTTTCGCCCGTTAAGAAAACGATAACGTCGTCACTTCTTCCTCTGTACATCCATAAGTCTGCCTTTGAAGATATGGAGTAAATAGATCGCGTGTGCTATAATGCTGGAGTTCGGGAAAGAGCTTGAACATTGGTTGATGTTCCGAAATCTCAGGCGTCCGGATGAAATGCAGCTCATATAGATTCTCGTTGACGTGCCGATATTCTGTTCCAATTTCGGGATGAAAGTGGATATACTGCCAATCCTCTGACGGGAATTTCCCAGCCGGTCGAATTGCTGCTGCAAGTCTGTTGCCCCGTGTTCGCCGAACTAAATTGGCAATCTTGAATTGCTAGGCAGAAATTACAACAGGAGGCTTGACAAGTGTAGCATCATTAGAATATCCAGTTAGAAGTATCGCATCAACCACTCCAGGTTCCTCTTTCGCAAAAGAGTAGGTTAATGTAGAACCGAAAGAGTGTCCGATTAGAACGGTCGACTTTAGAACCCTAATTGTGCCGGTGTATTTCCTAAACTTAATAAGAGTGATAAGCTAAGATAATATTGACTGCTGAAGAGAAAGTTGGTTAACAAATCCTTCTAGAAATCTTTGTCGACTCTCAGACACCCAATCGATCATAAAACAGTACTGAATAGCCTTGGGCTATACGAAGTCTAAAAAGCTATACTTTCCGGTTCGTAAGGGTTATTCCCGTACCTTAAAGATCCGTTAGAAACGATAAAACTCGAGTTTTCTTGACTCACGAGCGATCAAATCCCAATCCGTGACTTACCAAAATAACAGTACTTGTGTTTTGAAATTCGGGTTGGCAAAAAGTTGCTCTAATCGTGTATGAGGCATTGAATGGTTGCGTGGTCGTAAGGAATGGTGCGGGTGGTTGTTGTTTTAGATTTTGTCCAGCGCGATAAGCGCGGAACTGAGAGAGACCAAAATCATCTGTCCATTTTGAAGTGTTGCTGAAGACTTATGTTCGAGGAGGAGGAATTGACTGGGATGGAGTATTCCACACACACTGCACTAGCTCGACTGTGGCTTTGTGCAGTGGTTAGAGTAGTGTGTAGGAGTACCTATGGTAGAAATCGCTCCAGAAAAAATTTCATTGCAAGTATAGGTAAAGAAAGCGCAGTGGAGAGAAAGAGGCGGTTTCTGTTATGATGGCAAATAATAGTTGGAAAGGCTTGACTTATACCGGAAAAACTTTCATACTCTTCTTCAGCTGTTGGAGGTTACGTATGCAACAAAATTTATCCTTATAATTCTAGGTCTGTTATAATTCTGGGTCCCTGCGCCTTCGAACTGACACCTTTGCTTGGTAAAGGTAGTCGATCTCTTGACTGTCTACTGGAACTCCCGATAGCGCTGACAAGTTGTTACTCAAATCTGCAAGTAATCATACACTTTCCTGTGTCAAAGGTGGGAAAAAAGGAAGTACTTTGTTGCTAGCCATATCCGTGAGAGTTTCTCGTCTTGAATAAAAGATACTAAAAGAGTATATACGAAGTAGTACAAGATGTGGAGGGTTTACTCATGAGGACGCAGGAACATGTGCCGATTCGGGCAAATTTGACGGCATCTAGAAAGGGATCTCTAAGCGTCATATTTTTGATTATAGAACATTATTCTAATGGAGGAAAGAGGATGATGTATGATTGTAGTAGCAAGTTCTTTGCAGATTGCAAACCTGGTTACCCCCCACTCTTCCGGCTAAAATCGGGGAATTGGTGGTGCATTCCCCACAAGTACAATTGTAGATTCAAACAAGTGCAAACCGAACAAAAAAAAGCTCAAAAAGGTCGGGTGGTGTAGTTGGTTATCACATCTCGTTAACATTGTTAATATCAAAGCCGAGAAGGTCCTGGGATCGAGCCCCAGCTTGATCAAGCAGCTGTACAAGGCTCATAGTCTTGTGTTTTTTTATGCCTGCCGGCGGGTGCCTTGGAAAGTTGGGAATAGATTCATTCTTTACTGGTAAAAAGTCAGGGCCCTATCTTCGGCTTAATTCCTCTCTTTGGAATTGAACCTCCGGTGGGGTGTAAGGTCCTGGCATCGTGTCCCAGCCTGATCACAACGCTTCATAAGTCTCATCGCCTTATATTTTTGCCACTTTTTCCTTCACATAATCTTTTTCCTTATAACCAACTTTGGTGTTTATCTATCTAGCTTCTACATTGCGAAGGTCATGATTTTCTAGGATGTTCGATCTTTACCCAATTGAAGCCAAAACAACGAGAGAGGTTTATGCCTATTTCTTGACTATTATAAGAGCTATTCAAATTCTATTTATCCTAGAGCCTTGACGGGTGTAATCTAGTATTGAGTTCGACTGGGAAGTTTCGCTGATTATTTTTTAAGCGAGTTCTTCAAGTGCTCTGATATATTAAAACACTTCAAAGTTAACCCTATAAAGAATTACTAGTAATAAAAACCACCCTAAACCTAGCTTCTTAATTGTTCAAACTGCTGATCAAGCCGATTTCAGAATAATCCGTTTCTACTTCATATAAGCTGTAAGCTTACTACTCTAGTGAGTATAATAACCCAAATTCCTAGAAACTCTACACCCCTAGTATAATAATTCCATATAAGGCATATAATTAACAATTTAATAATGAGATCATGCTCGTGGTTTCCATGTGAGTTTAGAGCCTGTTTAGCTAGCTCTAAGAGAGTATTAAATAAGCTAAGAAAAAAATGCCGGGACCTTTCTAAAGTGGCTCGGTATATATTTAGTTACTATCTAATTATTTGAATAATATAAGCAGTAATAGTTTAGCTTATTTAGTATCGGACTTAGACAGTACTAAAATAGAAGTCTAAGTAGTAGTATTAAAATATATACGAGGATATATTCTAATTATCGTTCTTTAGATAATAATTAGATAATTGCCTTATTTTGTAGTATATATCTTTTTAGAGTATATTACACTTTTCAGATATATAGACTAAACGGTTTAGTATATCTAAAAGTGTTAAATATATTAAGTTATCTAATCTCATTTTGTTACTTTTTTAGTAGTATATAATCTAAATAATCCTATTAATATACTAGCCAAACAGGCCCTTAGCAAGTACTCTTATAATTTGCTAAAATTGGCGTACTCTTCAGAGTGCCGGGAAAAGAATCAAACGAGGCAGAAAGTTCAATCAAATCCCCAGTCCTTCTCTATTAACTTATAACAAGCACATTCCCTTTATAACCATTCGTACGTAATAGTCTTCTCAACTCTTACTCATATCGTCTTTGAGTTATTATTTTAGTATGGTTACACAGTTGATGACTACATCTCCAAAACTCCGGGCTTGGTCGTCATCCGGAGGCATCGGTATACGAAGCCAACCATTCGTCTCAAAATTTGTAAAATATCATCACCAAAGTAGGTAATATTAAGTATTCTATCAGAAACTGGTCTATTATCATTAAAACCAAAAGATCATCCTCCAGAATTTAGTTTTATGAGACTCCAGAACACTCGCTATCACTCTTCCCATCATCAGTATCGCGACGGTAGCTCTGCGTTTCTATACTCGGAAGAAGCAGAAATTGCCACCTCAAATTGATGATTGGCTAACCTTACTCCCTTTGATATTTACTTTCAAACACTTATAGTCACTGAAGCTGTCCTTAACGAGGTATTGCAGGTGCTTTTCGTTGGGGCCTGCATTGCAACAATCGTCGGTTAGTGTAAAGTATTTCTTCACTACCATCTAATACAGACATCGATATCTTGTGCAGGAATTCAACAACATGCTCTTGAATGTCCAACTCCCGAGGTGCCAATCCCAGACGGACAATTCCCGGGAGACCGTCCGGCTGTCTTCGTCATCGTCCTAGTCGTTGTTGTTGCAGCAAGGATATGTATATGTACCTTTCCTACGAGTTTTGCAATCAAATGCTATGTGATGATCTAGCTTGAATTCATATGTATTACGAATAATGGAACTACCCGCTCTCGGATTTATCAAAAGTAGCATCTTATTCTTCTACTTCCGAATCTTCTGTCTCTAGAAGACTAGGCCGGTCAGTCTCGTCATCTTCTCTATTATAGGTAGTTTTATTCTCTGGACTACGTGTAACATTTTCCCAGCGATATTCTCGTGTGCAGAAGTTTCAACGCTTTCTTCAGGTCCACGTATGAAATAATAATGAAATGCTTAGATGTTCTCTTGTAGCTCTATATTGTGTCTTTATCGATCTTCTTACGGATCTGATGGTGGTCATTTTTTCTAATGCTATTAGTGTAGCTCTTGTGATTGCTTAAAGTTGGTGGTGATGCTTACTTCTAGTGTAGCTTTAGAAAGTACGGCCACTCTTACAAACGAAACTTGCTCTTAGTAGTATTTTTGTTCTTGGGAGCGTGTAAGTTGGTTGACTTGTTCTTTTGACAGCAGTTCTAATCGAGAATAGAGCAACAATAGCTTCAGCGGTACGACTGGTAATCAGTGCGAGATATTGCTATAGTAAGTAATGATGTTGATTTTGAATGGAGGTAACTGAACGAGTGTAGACAAGTTTGCTCCGCCACCGAACAAACGAAACGGTAGAGAATAGTGTCAATCTGAAAATAATGAAAGCCAACCGCTTATACAGAAACGATCACCGGGGTGATATATTAGACCTTAGTTGAGATTAGGATTAACCTCCTCGCTGCTTGCCTACTAACAATTCAATTCCTGTTTAGAGACCAATTTCTACTTCAAAACTCGAAAGCGTAAAGAGTCGGTTATCTCAACTAGACTGGAAAGAGTCGAGGTCACATTTTGAACTGATTAACAGATCGGGTAGTGGGCAACAATTATAGAACTTTGCCACTCTATTGGTATTAATTGAAATATGAGAATGAAAATATACATAAGTCATCGTGAAAAGTTTCAAGAACACCCAACCAAATCGAAACACTTCTCAGGGGGGATCAGGCCGAGATTGAGGCTGTAGGTCGAGGGAGAACCTAGCTTGAACGAATTCAGAAATCGAACCCGATGTTTTGCCGACTGGCCCTGATCAGGTCAGACCCTCGCTCCACGTTTTATGCTAGGGAAAAACAACTCTGCGCGACTAAATCGACTTTTTGGAAATAACACCTTAACTATATACTATAACGATAAGCAGATACGTGTAATCGTCTTTTAAGGGCCTACTCCTCTAATAGCGAATTGTATAGCATCGGGCTAGCCTTTAGTCGAGAAGAAAGATACTAATAGACGTGTTTATAGCTCTTACCTCCTAGCTAAAGCTCGATAGCTTAAGGCATATAGTAACCATAGTCTTCTAGGGAAGAAGAGAGCATTACTAAATAGTACTACGATCCCTTTCCTTAATTTAATTATTAAATACCTCTCTATACTAGAAGTATAAAGCGATTAGAGTTAGCTCTAGTAGGCTATTTAGTAACTCTAAACAGACTTTAAAGCGTATAGTATATACTAAAACGCGTTAATCTAAAAGCTCTTAGACAAAAGCAAAGGAGCCTAGAGATAGTAGTAGAGCTAGAGTACGTCTACTAATATACTAACCTATACGTCTATTACTAGGAGTACTAGTATTAGTAATAGTAATAGTCCTACTATATATATATCCTCTTCTACTATAAGAGCCTCTACCCTCGACAGCCTAGTAGCTAAAGAGATACGTATAATTATTAACTATAGTATTACTAAGAAGCGCTTATAAGCTCTTCTAAAGCTATCTAAGAAGCTTCTATAATAAGTAAATAAAGCTATTACTATAATACTTAGCACGTGCCTTAGCTATAATTATAATAATAGTATATATACTACTATAAAGACACTAGCTATACTAAAGTAGATAGAAGCTACTAGGCTAATAAATAGTAGAGACGTCTTTCTCTATACTAGTAACCCTACTATAGTAGAAAAGATAGTATACTATAGAGAAGAATAAGTAGGCTTTCTAGAGAAGAAGGCCGCGGTCCTAGTACTAATATAGGAATACTAATTAAATTAGTAGATATAAAAGACTAGGAGGCTATAGCTAAAAAGCTATATACCTCTAACCTAACCCTTATCTAGAGCCTAGAAGAGATCTTAGATATTAGATAGCTTTCTAAATAAAAGCTAGAAAAGAATACTAATACTATTATAGTAGAATTCTATAATATAGAGATCGCTAATACCTATATTAAGGTATATAAAGTAGTATAAGAAGAAGCTCCTAAGTCTATATAATAGTATAGCTAAAAGGCCTAAGTTGTCTAATACTTCTACTATTATAGATACGACTATATAGTACGTATATATAAAGCTAAGTATAAGTACGGCTTCTATACTATAGACTATAACACTAAGGACTATATAGAGAACAAAACCACTTATAAGTATACTAACTATAAACTCTTATACGCTATATTCTTAAAAGACTATAAATTTTATAGCTAAGCTATAGAAAGAGTTAAAAATAAGAGAAGGCGTCTATAACTATAACCGCTGTTCCTAGTAAGGCTAGTCCTTATACTATTAGTCTCCTAGTAAGAGAGTAGAGCTACTACGCTAGATAAAGAAGCTCTAGAGAAAGAGAACGACGACTTATTTATAGGACTCCTTACTCTCTTCTCTTAAGCTAAACCTACTATCTAGGACGCTTATAAGGATGTCTAAATAGAAGAAGGAGTAGTAGAGGTAGATAAGTTACCTCTAGTAGTAGTAGAAGGAATCGTAGAAAGACTAAGAAAGAAGAGAGTAGAAGTAAGAATTACTCTATAAAAGCCTATCTTATTTAAACCCTCTATCTTCGCTACTCTTACTAATCTACTTACTACTTAATAACTATTTATAGTACTAACTAACCTAAGTAATAGCTTTAGTTAAAATAGCTAGTCTTTTAGAACCTTAAATATACTAATATAGCAGCTTAAGCCTTAATATAGAAAATTTAATAGCTCTTCTATAAAGCCTAGAGAGGATAGAAACGTTAGTAATAGATATACTATAGTAATAAAAAGTAGTAAGAGAGCTATAAAGAAGATATACTTTGCCTTTATATCTAAAGTTAAATAGGCTAGGCTTACTAGTAATAGGAGATATAATAGCCTAGTATAAGAGTATAAAGAGATTACTAAGAGCTATACTATAAAAAGGGCTACTAACTATACTAGTATAGGATTAGCTCTAGAGTTAGAAGACAACCTTACTAATGTCTTCTTTAGTATACTATTAAGTTTAGAGGTATTATTAAATACTCTATTTATAGACGTCTTAAGTACTAAGGCTATAAAGCGTCGAACCTCCTCTTAAACTAATTAATAAGTATACGCTAATACTCTACTCTTTCTATTTTATAGTATAACGTTATAAAGTTATATAATATAATAAACCTGCTTCTATATAATAAGATAGTAGAAGAATACGATATTATAGCGATTTAAGAGTTATAGCTAAATAGCTATAATAAAAAACTTACTTATAATCCCTCTTAAGAAAGATTTAAAGCTTTTATAAGCAGATAGAGTAGGCTATTTATATACTTTCTTATAAATAGAAAAATTAATCCTACTTTAGTAAGAGTTACTAGTAGAGGCGATTATTTATACTCCTTTTATATTACGCTAAAAATAAGTAATAGTAATAAAGTTATTACTATTTATAATATCTATAACCTTTAATAGTAAGGTTAGCTAGGTAAGATATATATAGAAGGGAAATAAGAAGGTATTTTAACCTAATCTATTCTACTAGAACTCGACGTAGTACTTAAAAAGTATAAAAATAATAAATAGGTAGTAGTAGAGAACTTTAACCTATACTACGAAGAATAGTTTAGAGACTTACTATTACTTATATATAGCTAAAGAAGGAAAGCTTAAGCTATAGCTTTACTAAGTATAGTAAGAGAAAGATATCTAGAACTAGTACTACTAAAAGGCTTAGTTACTAGACTCTAATCTAATATTTAATCCTACTTAATTAGAACTACTATTAACTTAAGTTAGTATAACTCTAGACTTATAGACTTAATCTAGTTATATAGGGTTTAAAAAGACCTAGATATAACTACTAACCACGTTCTAGTTAAAATAGTTCTCCTTATTAACTATACGCCTACTCTAGTTATAGTTAATAAGGACTTTAAGAGAATAGACGTAGAGCTTCTTAATATAATACTTCTACTACTTCTTTTAAAGTTTAAAATCTATACTATAGCTAATCTAGATATAGTAGTCGATCTTACGATTTAAGTAGTCTAAGTAGCTATATAAGCCTTAATACTAGACTACGTTCTTACTCTTAAATTAATACCTAGCTTTATATAAGAGTATAGAGAAGCTATTTAAGAAGTTAAGTATATATAAAGAAGGTAGAATAGATTAGATAGTATAGAGTATAACCTAAGAGCCTTCTAAGAAGCTAAAAAGATAAGAGAGAAGCTAATTATAATTACTTAAAAGGATATTTATAGAGATAAGGTATTAAATATAAGAGATAAGAAAGAGCTATAAGCTTTAGTAAGGTAGATAAGATTAAAAGAGTCTTAAACCTCTGCTTTTACTTCTAATCTAAAGAGAAGAGATAATATAATAGTAGAGGATATATAAGTAAAAGCTAATATACTATAATAAACCTTTTTCCTATTCCCTTCTAAACCTAACCTCTTAGATACCTACTTTTACCTATATTACTCTCTTAAAGAGCTCTAGACCTCTATTTAGAAATATAAAGTAAGAGTAGTAATATAAGAGACATTATTAGATAAAGCTCTAAGAGAAGATAGAATACTAAATAGAGTTATCTAAATAGTAGTTAGTATTCTTACTCTATATCTTACTAATATCTTTAATAAGTTTATAGAACTTTAGTACTACTTAAAGAGGTTTAAGAAATCTATTATAGTCGCTCTATATAAGCCTAGAAAGGAGACGTATACTAAGTCTAAATTATACTATTCTATTACTCTTATAAATATAATAGATAAGGTTATAGACTTAGTACTTACTAAAAGGATCTAGTATTATATAGAGAAATACTTTATACTACTAATAACTTATATAAGAGGCTATAAATAATTATTAGATAAATATAGTATATAGCTTCTACTTAAAAAGATATACTTAGCTTAGAGAAAGAGAAAGGTAGCGAGCTTACTTATACTTAACATCTTAGAAGCCTTTAACTACACGTTATATAAGAGGCTAATCTATAATATAAAGAAAAGAGGCCTATCTCTAGAAGTTATTTATTAGATATCTAGTTATCTTATAGAGAGAACTACTTAGATTAAGCTATTTAAAGGTATAAGTAATATATATAACGTAATAACTAGTATCTTCTAAGGCTCTTCTCTCTCTTCTATTCTCTACCTCTTTTATAACGTAGACTTTATTAATATTAGTAGAGGCTACGATCTATCTATAGAGTATATTAACGATATATACTTCCTAGTAGAGAGCTATATTATAGAGGCTATAATCTAAAAGCTAGAGATTATATATTATAAAGCTAATAACTAGGCTTGAAAACATACTTTAGTATTTACTTTTACTAAGTACGAGCTTATCTACTTTATCTATAAAAGAGACAAAAAGCGTATTTATAACGAATTCTAGTCTATCGATCTAGAATAGAGTAGGATTATTAAAGCTATATCTTATACCTAATACTTAGAAGTTATCTTAGACTTTAAACTAAATAGTATAAAGTATATAGAACACGTTAAGATTAAGATTAAGAAGTCGATTTAGGTACTAAGTAATATAGTAGAGTTAATATAGAGTGTCTTAATAAGTAATATAATTACTCTTATAAAAGCGATTATTATATCTTAGATCTTATTTACTAGCTTAATATAGTAGATATTTAACTCGATAGTATAAGGTTAAAAGACCTATTAGAAGAAGATAATCTAAATACTAAATACTCTTTAAAAGAAGGTACTATATATAGCGACTAGAGCCTTTTAAACTATAGTAGTAGCAGTTATTAAAGCTAAAACCGATTTTCTTCTAATTAATATTTAGCTAGATTATACTAGTATAATCTCTATAAACCGAATTAAAGTATTACCTATATATATATATATATATTATAATACTTAGAGAGAGAGAAACTATTAAAGATAGCTTAGCTTACCTTTTCTCTCTCTAAGAGCTTGAATATAAAGTATAAATAACTATTAGACGACGATAATAAGAAAGAATTAAAAAGAAGATCCTAATTATTACTAAACTATAGTAGTTGCTACCTAATATACGAATCGCTCTAGACGCTAAGACGGCTATTAGAGAATATAATAAGATCTAAAAGTAGTCTTACTTTATATATATATAAGTTTTTATAAACAAAAGCGATATTAACAACCGAGTTAGTATAGTAGTATAGGAACTATATAGAGAGTAGGCGTATAAAGTAGATATTAGACTAAGTAATTAGTTTATAGTCTATAGAGCTAAGCTTATTAGTATATAGATAGCTCTTAGTATAGTAAATAGAGGAAGAGATATAGTAAAAAAGCTTACTATCTTTACTAATAACTAAGCTGCTATTCTATTATCTATAAGACCTAGAAACTAGTCTAGGTAATTTATTTTAAGAAAGATATACTAGTTATATAATATCTTAAAAAGGAAGAATATAGAGGTAACGATTTAATAGATCCTAGTATATATAAGTATTCTAGATAACGAAAAGGTTAACAAGCTTACAAAGTAAGCTACTAGTTAGCGATTAAAAGAGAATAAGAAGAAAAGGTTACTTAAAGCGCTAGAGTAGTATATAACATAGCTCTTATAGCTCTTATCCTCTTATAAAAGACTAATTAACATAGTAGCTAGGTTTCTTTAGTATTAAAAGTAGAACCTTAGTAATACTAGTATACTATATAAGAAAAGATAGGTAAAAGAGAGGATCTTACTATTTTACTATACTTAATAACTATACTAAAACCTTATAAAAGCTAAATCTTTAGTACTAATCTAGATAAGAACTAAGAAGATTAGTCTAAATAGATACCTATATAAGATTAATAGAATAGATAACCTATAGTGTGAATATAACTAATTATACTAAACTATTAAATATATACTTAAAGACTACGAGGACTTTAAAGATTTATAACTAGAATATATAAGAGTAGAGTACGCTAGTAATACTAGGGTCTTCCTCTTAGATAGTAAACTTATACCTAAAACAGTCTTTTTTATACTTATAAGTGGTCTTTTAGACTAATTTATAGTATATACTAAAACATATTCGCCTCTATAAATAAGAGGTACTATAAAGAGAACAGCTAGAGTAGTATTTCAATAATTATTATCTATATTAACTAAGCTCTTAAAGAGGTTATTATATTATAACATAATATATATTAGATTAGAAAACGAGGTTAGGATAGAGGTTATACTTAGAGTTTAGATTATTTAATTTATTTGATTTATAGGTCTCTTTTATCTTTCTTTTATTAGCTCTAGATACGGAGCCGATGGCTTATAACTATATTTGTAGACTAGACCTAAATAGTACGTCTACATATCCGCTAAAGCGGATAAATAGACTATTAATTATAAAAAAAAAAAAAAAAAAACGTTTTATACTAGTCTCGAGACTTCCACGACGTCGTCTCAATATACGAGGCAGCATCCGGCATATGCCCAAGGCATCTCGACCTTATAACGACCACATATACCCTAACGAACAGCCTACATACTAAGCCACTAACTCGGGGCTATATATTATTCTATCTCCGTATCGAACGCGTATTCATACCCACTATCGAGATCCCCGAATCAAAGCATCAAGGGAGTCTTATAGAGGGGTTTCTTGGAGCGGAGTCTTGTGGTACACCTGGGGTTGAAGCCACACCGGACGTTGAGGAAATTGTATACGCAGCGAATAGATGGAGAGAGAGCAAAGAAGTCGACTTGAGTATTGATTTGTGTATGATGGTGGTGACAACTGTTTCTCTAGATACTAGGTCTGTACAACGAATAGATGAATAAAATATTAATTATTCATTATAAATATTAAATAAATATATAGTATTCGAGCGATTATTCGAGCGATAAGAGCTTAAATGAATATATTACGAATAGTTTCTATTCATTAAG